>JASDQU010029434.1:1999-28880 GCA_032191745.1 Picea mariana | reverse complement strand
GTATTGTCCAACTAGTTTGTAGTGTGTAAAGAGGCTAATTAGGGCATTTCTAGGTCTTTGACCAGCCACCCAGTTGAATCCAATCCAGATTTGAGTGTCAAATCAACTTGGAAGCTGAACCAGAAGTGGGTGGGAGGCCGACCACTCTCATAAATGTGTCGTTTCTCAGGTGCACGGCTTTTTGCGACAACAGTCGTGCATCAGGCACATGTGCGCGATTCCTGGGTTTTTGTTTTGCGCATGTGCATTGTGTATTCATAGTGCCCTTTAATTTTGTCACTGGTTGTATAGTTTTTAACCCTTTGGAAATGATTTTTTGGTAATTTTGGTCCATGGGTGACCTCATAACTGTTTGGCGATGCTGAATTCTTGAAACCATTTGCAGACGAAATTTCAGTGATAACACAAAGGCTTTGTACAATTACCAAATAAATAAAGAATAATTAGGGATGAGCATACAGATACAAAAATAAGTGCCCCAGTGTAATATGGATTGTCCTGTGAAGGCGTAAGTTACATGAAAATAGGTGGGGGGTGGGGGTCCCATAGGTGGGTTTCTGTATTAGGAAAAATGAATGGAGGGTAATCCGTAGATGGGAAAACTGACATTGGAGGAGATGGAGGGATAATTGAGATTGCGAAAGTGCAGTCAAAATAGAACCATGATGAAGTAACCTGGGAGTCCATTGGGTAGGCTAGAAAATAAGGAGGAGAAGGAGTATGTGGCTAGTTCTCGACGATGCATAAGACTATCGGGACTCCCATCCATAAAGGATGAAAACAACATGAGTGTCAAAGTTTCAAGGGGGACTATGAATGGAACAAATCATGTGGGGCAGAGTGCTACTAGGTGATAGTGCCAAAATCCAGCAGAGGTAACAACACTGTAGAGCCAGATATAGGGATCCTAGAGGCAAAATATTGGAGGGTGTGACTGGGAGATGTAGTTTGATACGTAGAGGGAATGACTACATGCCAGTGTCGATGATATACCTGAAGGGGTAATTCTAATGTATAATGATCAAGTACCTGCACACATGAAAACTGAATACCCAATGTGAACCATATCTAAATACATGAAAACCAAATACCCGACATGAATACTGTACAAACATGAATAGTACCCTATTTTTTGTTTACCGGAATGGGGTTGGAGACCTGTGACGTATATGTGATGGGATATATGAACCCTACAGTGCGTAATTTTTCAATATTAGCTTTGATAGCTGCTACTTTGGATGGGTGTAATGGATGTTTCTTTTGTTGTACAAGGGTAATATCAGGCCATGTGTCAATGCAATGTTTGAAAATAGAGGGATCAAGACCTGGCATCTCTGTATATGACCAGGAAAAAATGTCCTGGTAACCTGGAAGAGAGATTTGTAAGTGATGAGTTCTTCAGGAGAGCATGCAGTGCCGATGGTGATTTCCTCTATGATGCTGGGTTTGATGGAAATATCAATTTTTACAGTGGGGGAAATGTTGGCCATATTACCTTCCTCAAAAGTGTTAGGGGAAGGGATAGGGTGATTGAACTAGTCTATATTCCCTGATGGGATAAAATATTTGGCTTCGATTGCATATATGGAGTTTTGGAAAAGAGGCACAAAGGCATCTTGTGAGAGGCAGAGTGCTCAGTGATGGAGAGGATCCCATGGGAAATCGAGGGTGGTTAATTCCTCGAGGATGTCTTCGTCGCAGTGGAACTGTCAAGAATATAGTGGATCCAGGGGAACACCATTGGTGACTGTCACTACACAGTTGTCTTTGGGTGGTGAAGAGGTAGGGAAGGTGATGCAAGGGGGTTGCGATGGTTTGCTTGACATGAACCAAATATCAAGATACTATGGGTTGAAAATGGTAGTCGTGTGTAGAATTTCCGTGGGGAAATGGATTGGAGAATTGGGGGGATTTGGGGGAAAATCCTCATATAAATAATCCAAAAACCATGGGGGAGTAGGGAGTGCCCCAGGTTCCAGCATGAAGATATGAACCACATCAAGTGATGGGGTAGGAGTATTCATTGGTTGTGCTGGAGGGAGAGGTGTAGGGTTTTGAATAAGGGCCATTTGGTGATGCATGTAATCAATGATCATAGGACATTGATATGTGAAATGATCAAGTGATTCACATAGAGAGAAAGGACGTCTCAAATGTTCATTGACTGAGGTCGTGACATAGTGGATGTCAGTGACATGTGTGTGAGATGATGTAGGCGGAGGAGGTTCTTGTTGGAAGATCTGGCGAATGACCATTAGAATCTGTGAAAATTGAAGTAATGTCGGGCAGTGGTGGGTGTAATGGCCATACTCAGTATAGATGGAACATGTGAATTTGGTCTGCAACCCTTTTCTACTTGCGTTAGTGGTCGTAGTAGTAGTGTTGGAAGAAGTGATGAGTGGCATCATTGCTCGTGGGAGTTGAATTAAATTGTGTAGCTCAGGGAGAAATGGGAAATTATTAGTAAGGTGTCCATCTTTCTCGCATAGTGCACAAGGAGGATGAACTCATGGTGGAATCGGAGTAGCAGGCTCTTTCTTCTTCCATCTGCCCCAAGCTATAGCAGGGGTGATAGTGAGTGAGGGTGTAGGTGGGATGGTGAGGGTAAGTATTGGAATCTGCATCGGGATTCCTTCCATTTGGGGAGGGAGGGATGGTTGAGGGAGAATCTTAGGTAGATGTAGATACCATACTAGGATTTTCAACACCATATTGGGAAGGGTAAGTGTTGCAGCAACCTGGAAATCTTGTATGCTCGATGGGGGGTAAAAGAAAGGTATTTGGGTGATGGATTGGGGAACTATCTCCCAAACCAGAATGTTGCCCTAGAGGAGGGTATAGTTAGGAACATGGGTAACTAGGGAGTTCGCAAGGGATTCCTGAGGAAGGAGCTCTGTGTCTAGTGGGATGTCAGACAATAATGAAGCCTCTGTGGCAGGAAGGGTATCTCCAATTTTTGTTCCATTGGATGAGATGACACATACTTGTGTTGAGGGATGGATGAGTAGAGGTGCTCCATGGTATGTTCCTAGCAAAGATGGGTCCTTAAAAATTTTGGGACCCATTTCGATGAGTGGGTAGGCCTCAGGATTAGTGTGAATGAGAGGTAAGATGTTATCGATGTTGGAGGAAGGGTTGGGCTCATAATGTGATACTTGGTCAATAGTGACAATCCTCTCGTTGTGGGGGAACATCATTATGTGAAACACAGAAGAGGCCACAACCTTCATCACATACATACGTCCAAACAAGATGTTGTAGTTGATCAGAGTGTCGATAACCTCAATGTCAATGAGGATAGTTTTTCCCCCGAGTTTAATAGGGAAATTTTGGAAGGGTCCCTCGGGAGAGGAGGGTCATCCATCATAATCCCTCAGAGTAATGGTGGATGGTATGAGTGCAGGAGAGCCAATTTTCTGCTAGATGGTTCTAGACATGATGCATGTGGATTCACCTTCATCAATAATGCAGCGGTGAACTCTGATGTTCCGGATTTTAACCGGTATTTGGAAAGAGACCAAAGCAGGGAAATGAGGTTCCCCACTATTGACATCAAAGGTGATGGGTCTAGTATCAATAGGGTCCACTACCCCTAGAGAGGAAAGTAACAACTTCCGTTGAGTAGGACAGGTTTAAATAACTTCTAAGACTAACATGATAGCGGGGGATTGTGCCAAGTCTCCGACCAGACTATAATTGTGGTCCTCCCTAGCCTGAGGGTTGGTGACATTTCGTCCTAATGGGATGTGAGGAATACAGAGGGGTGTGTCGGTATTAGGGTGAGGGATCATCAAAGGTGGGCCAATTGTGATTCGGGTGGCATCTGAGGTAGTGGTAGGAGGGTCATAGGGTGCATTGTATTGACGAATACACATTTGTAGAAGGATTTCCTCCTCGCTAGTGAGGAGGATAGTGTGATCAATGGGAGTACCCTGGTTTGGATATTGACCCATCTGTGGCAGGGTTGGATACATCTCATGTTGGGTGTTCATCACCCCTTGGTGTGGTATGGGGTTTTGTAACACAACCAGGGGGGTTGTTTCACATATTGTTGTGGGGCCTGCTAGGGAGCAGGCGATACAGGGGGACATGGTCCATTTTCAGATTCTTTCATCCATTTGAAGTCAACGATTTGAGGGAAATGGTGAGTATAATGACCATACTCACCACAAAGGGCACAAGGGAAGTTTGTGTAAAGATTGTTGGTGTTCTTCCCTTGGTTTTTGTTGTTATTTCCCACCTGGGGGTTTTGGTTCCTCTGATTCTAGTTGCCCCCAACAGGTTGGTTCTATTGGGGGTGGTTCTGGTTTCTTCCTCATCCAGGATTGTTATTTTTTTTCTTTTCTCCTTTCTTTTTGTAACTGTTTGACTGATGGGTCGGATCAGCCGTATTCAGTTATTCAAAATTTTGATATTGTTGAATGGGAGAGGGTTGAACAAAATTAACCCCAGCATGTGGCTGTCCTTGTGGAGAAACAATGGGTTGTGGAGGACCAGGAAATGGAAAGTACAGATTATTCTATGGTAATGATCCATAGGGTGTATAGGAAGGCATGGCACTTTCACTAGTGCTCAGGGTGTAAGCAAAGGTAGAACGGGTACCATAACTTGGTTGGGCTATTGGGCATACTATGGATGCTAGCGGTGGTCCACTGATGGGTGGAGGAAAAACCAAGGGGTATGGTTGTTGATAAGAGGGAGGAGCATAATAAGGAGGTCCGCCATATGCTGGTTGATATTGAGGTGTTCCATACATAGGTGGTTGTTGGGGTTGTGAATTGTGGTGTGTAGTGGTACCAATCAATCCATCTCCCGAGTGATACATCCTAGGTTTGTCTTGGAAAAATGGCATGGGTCTCAGGGCGTTAGGTAGTACTGTATACAAATATTCTGACTGTGAATAAATAAGTTCGAACTGTTGAGCCTTGCTGATGGTTTCTTCTTTCAAATGGGGGAAGGTGGCGGCCACATCTTTGGAAAGGAGGGAAACAAGTGATTTGAGAAACCAGTTAAGGCATTCTTGCGGGGTAGCTTCAACTTTGCAGAGACTACATCGCCGATGCCATTCATGAATGTGGTTGGCAATGTGCATGGCACAAGTTTGTTTAAACTTTGAGAGTAATTAGAGACTATTGTCATCGTGCATTGGGAGTTGAAAGAAGGTCAAAAATAATTTGGCCAAAGATTCAAAGGTCGTATGGGACCCATATTTTTCTTCTACATACAACTTGGGTGATGGCCAGTGAGTGTGCATTGAAATAGTCTCAATCAGATAGATTCGTCCATAATGCTATTGGAGGAGAACCATAAATGAAAGGTCATGATATGGTTGGCTGGGTTGTCTCCTGATTTTCCTTCAAACTTGGGGATGTCTGAAGGTGGTTTGGTAGGCATTGCAGGCCATGTGGGGTCTTGAAATATAGGATCATTAGTGAGTTTAGTCAGACCCGGTATGTTGAGGGAAACCAAGTATGGCATCTGGGGTTGTGGTGGAATATTAGTGCCAACCATGGTGGGAATGTTTTGTGTGCTTGAACCCAAAAGAGGGTTTGTTCTAGACATGGTGTGAGTGATGTGTGTCCCTGACCCGTGAGGGGGGCTAGGTGGGGTTGTACTTCCTCCTGGGGAAGAAGTGTGCCCCCTGCTTCCTTGTACAGGAAAGTGGGTGGATGGTTGGTCTTAGGAAGTGGACCCAAGTAAAGTGGAATCGAGTAAAGTGGATCCTAAGATAGTAGCAATCACAGGAGTGTGATAAGGTGGAGTCAATGAGTTGGCAAGACTAGGAACTCCCCCTAGAATCAGAGGGATATTTAGCAAGCATTTCGAACGATGGGGATTCTGTGGGTCCCCTATGATGTTCAACTAGCAAAGTGGATGTGTGCTAATGGTGATGAGAGAAGATAAATGAACAAGAGCCTTTATAATTTTTGGACCTTCATAATATAATTCAAAATCGCATCTAATCACAAGAGAATCATACATAAATTGATAAAGAAGCATACATGTGGGTAGGTGGTTCTTATCCACATGGGAGAACAGAGAAAAACAAATGCTCATGTCATAAAAAGAAGTAACATCCTTCCTCTCAAATAGCACTAGACTATAATATACTAGACATAAAAAATATGCAGAACAGAAATAAAATGCTAGAAATGGCAGAATAACAACAATATAACCAGACTAATCACCACAATAACACTGAAATGATATACGAATAACAACAAAAATAACACTTTGATTATGAGAGAAATGTTCATGGTCCTCTTCGAGGGGGCAAACTCCAGTTGAGTAGAGCTCTATTACAATAATCTCCAAGCTAGGGTTCTCATACCCTCAACTCCCATTTATACTAAATATGTCTATCAAAGAAGCATCTAGAGGAAGATCCTTATAGAAGCAGAAGATTCTATTAGGTCTTCTTACATTTGAATTATTATATTTTATTGCAAGGCCTTATTAATATTGACCTTTATTACATCTGAATATATTGTTCTGCCTATGTGTGGGTTAGGAACCTAACATGTCCTCCCCCTTAAAAACAACCTTGTCCTCAAGGCTTGACATGTGGAAATTGTTGCAGAATGGTAGTTGGTTCCCAAGTTGCATAGGCTGGAGTTGTATATTTCCACTGGATTAACACTTCCTTGATGGTTCTCTGACACAGGAGACACTCACGTTGGTCCAAAATTGCTTGTGGTTGTAGCCAAATGGATCCTTCTTCGGTTAACCCAGGAAGGTTGGTTTGAATTTGGAACTTAGTTTCAATCGCCTTATTTAAGAAGGAAACATGAAAAACAGGATGTAGCTTCGAATGAATGGGCAAAGATAACTGATAGGCCACTTGTCCCACATGCTTGAGAACTTTATAAGGACCATAAAATTTGGGTGCTAGCTTCTTACAATGCTTGGCCTTGAGGGAATTCTGATTGTAAGGCTGCAGGCGAAGAAACACCTGATCCCCTTCTTCAATTTGATGTTCAGAGTGACCTTGATTTTCTTGTTACTTCATGCAATTCTGTGCCATGACCAAATTCTCTTTGAGGGTACAGAGAATAGCCTCTCGAATTGTAAGTGTTTGGTCAACCTCCTAGACCTTTGAGACACCATGTAAGTATGAGAGAACTGAAGGTGGATTTTGTCCATATACCGCTTCAAAAGGAGTCATGCATGTAGTTGTATGGTATGAAGTGTTGTACCACCATTTAGCTAGGGGTAACCATTGAGACCACTAGTTTTTCTTTTCCGAGGAAAAACACCTCAAATATGTTTCCAAACACTTGTTGACAACTTCTGTTTGACCATCAGTCTGGGGATGATAAGATGTACTGAGATGAAATTGGGTGCCTTGTAGTTTGAACAATTCTTGCAAAAAATTGCTTGTGAAAGTTGGGTCGTGATCAGAAACAATAGAGTGTGGCATGCCATGAAGCTTGAAGACCTGATCCATGAAAATTTGAGCCACCATGGATGTTGTAAATAGGTGTTGAAGAGTGCAGAAATGAGCATACTTAGAAAGGCGATCAACAATCACCATGATAAATGATTTATTTCTCGATTTGGGTAAGCCTGTAGTAAAATCCATAGAGATGTCATTCCAAATAGCAGGTGGAATCGGGAGTGGTTGTAGTGTGCCCAGAGATTTGACTGTTTCTCCCTTGTTGTGTTGACACACATCACATTTGGCAACAAAATTATGAATGTCATGTTTCATACCATCCCAGAAAAAATAACGTTTGACCCTGTAATAGGTTTTGGTGAACTCGGAGTGCCCCACTGTTGGTGTAGCATGAAGCTTAGAAAGTACCATGGATTTAAGCTTTGATTGTTTACTTAAATACAAATGAAATTTTTATCGAAGCTCATCATGGAGCCAATAGTACCCCGGGGGAGTTGGAGCATTGGACTGTAATTGTTGGATCAACTGTGAACTTTTGGGATATTGTAGCCATTCTTGGGAAACGGCTTGGAGCCAATCTGGTACAATGAAGGAAACAGAAAAAAGGGATCCTTTATCTTCACATTTGCGGGAAAGTGCATCCGCAACCACATTTTCTTTTTCTTTCTTATAAATGATATCATAATCATAGTCAAATAGTTTAGTTATCCATTTTTGTTTCTTCGGGGAGGAAATGTGTTGTTCTATAAAATACTTGAGGCTTCGATGGTCTGTCTTAATTTGGAAGCATTGCCCCAATAGATAAGGGTGCCACAAATCAATGACATTCAGAATAGCCAACATTTCCTTTTCATAGATAGATTTGCCCAGATTTCTTTCAGACAGTTTCTTGATGGTAAAGGCCAAAGGCCGAACCTCTTGCATAAAGACAACACCAACTCCTTTCCCTGAAGCATCACATTCCAAGACAACGGTCTTTGTGAAATTAGGAAGGGCCAGGACTGGAGTGGTGCACATGGCCATCTTCAAGGTTTGAAAATCTTGAGCAGCAAATGAAGTCCAAGTGAAAGAGTTCTTTTTTAGGAGAGTAGTGAGAGGTGCTTCAATCTTTTCGTAATTCTTAACAAACTTGTAATAATAACCTGTTAAGCCCAGAAATCCATGCACTCTTTTGAGATTCTTTGGGTGAGGCCAGTCTTGCATAGCTTCAATATTTTTAGGATCCACCCTGACGCCATCCTTGCCAACTAGATGACCCAAGTACTCTACTTCTGAGGCGCCAAAATCACATTTAGACTGTTTCAGGAAAAGTTGGTGCTGAGATAGTATATGGAGAACTCGATCCACTTGAGCAAGATGTTTTGTCTAGTTCTTTCTTTATATGAGGATATAATTAAAGAAAACTAAGACAAGATGACATAGAAAATGATGGAATGCATGATTCATGAGGCTTTGGAAGGTGGAGGGGGCATTACACAAGCCAAAGGGCATGACCAAAAACTCATAGTGGCCCTCATGAGTTCTAAAATAAGTCTTGGTAATTTCTTCTTCTTTCATATGTCTCTGGTGGTAGCACAAATGAAGATCAAGTTTAGTAAAGAATTGGGCGCCACTCAGTTCATCTAGGAGGTCATCAATGACAGGAATGGGAAATTTGTCTTTAATGGTAAGTCTGTTGAGGGAAAAAAAGTCAAGACACATTCACTAAGAGCCTTCTTTATTCAAGGCCATGACCACAGAAGAAGAGTAGGGGCTCGTACTAGGGCAGATAACTCCTGCATTAAGGAGTTCTTGGACCATTTTCTCAATTTCATATTTTTAGGAAAAGGGGTGACGATACGGACGGATATTGGGAGGAAGGCTTTCGGGTACAAGGGGAATGTAATGATCATGAACAGCACATTAAGGAGGGAGTCCCTAGGGAGTGGAAAATACCACTTGATGTTTAGAAAGGATGGTTTGGAGGTCTTGTGGCACCGAGGGTGTTTTTGTTGCTTGTATGGCATGGAGTTGAGAAATAACAACATAATGACCCTTTTTGAGCATCTTTTCCATGCGATGGGAACTAATGATCTCAGGTTAACTGACGGTGATGCCTTGGAACTTGTATTGGTGGCCCTCTTGGTCAAATTGCATGGTTAATTCCTTAAAATCCATGAGAATGGGACCCAAAGTCCTTAGCCAGTCTGCACCCAACACAATGTCATAACCGCCCATGTCGATAGCAAACATATGATATTTCAGGTGGTAGTCACAAATTTGGAGACACACATTTTCACAATGCCCTCCACATTTCATGGATCCACCATTGGCAATCATGATTTGGAAATTATTGACGGCATGGATGTGGAAATGCGTTTCTTGGGAAATGCGACGACAAATAAAATTATGGGTGCTTCCACTATCAACCAGAATGATGACCTTCCAATGCTTGATGTAACTGATTAGCTTGAGAGTTTAGGGAGAGGAGAAGCCAGTGAGAGCATTGAGGGAAATGACCGGTTCTACTTCGGGAGGGTTTGAGGGAGGGGTTATGTCCGGGGTTTCAGGTGACTCAAACGCATGGGGAGTTTCAATATCCTCAGAGATGGCCATAAATAGATTTTTTTCATTACACCTGTGGCCCAAGAAAATTTTTTCATCACAATTATAACAAAGGCCTTTGAGTTGGCGTGTAGTCATTTCAGCCCTGGTCAATTTTTGGAGCTTTAGTGGAGCAGAGGGAGTAGTGAGATTTATTGGTTTAGGGTGAGGGATAAAGGAGGGTTTCTAGTTTTGAGAAGATACAACATGTTGTGCTTCTTTATCTCTTTTAGTAGCCTACACCCAACTCTAAGGCCGAGCCATGAGGACATGGGCCCAAATCTCATTCTTGAGGCCATTGATAAAACATTCTCGGAAAAAGGCATCATACATGCCCTCTGTCTGAAAATCTAGGCACTCAAAGGTAGATATAAAGTATTCCATTGTTCCTGATTGTTTCAACTTTGTGAAATGACCCAAATGGTTGGTGTCAGTGTCAAAACTTTCATAAATCTCTTCCACAAAGTGTGTCCAAGAAATATACCCTTGACAAGAAGTTTTTCTCCATTGCCACCATTGCCAACGTTCTTGATATAGATGGTGAAAACCATACCAGATTTTGGCATAGTCATCTGTAATGTCATATAAAGAGAAATAATGTTCCATTTGGGTTACCCAACCAGTGGGGTCTGAGCCATCAAATTTGGTCACATCCACCCACGGAAGGCATAGGTCACGTTGAAAGTGATGGTTTTGAAAGTTATGGGAATGAGAGGAATGTTCACCTTCAGTATATGGAGGTGAGGAAGAGGAAGGGTTATCTGTAGGGATAATGCAGTTTGGTGCAGAGTGTCGAAAACCCAAATTCAAGCTAGGTGGTGAGGTCTTGTTTGATTTCCTCCATTGAGGACTGCATGGTTGTATTGATGGCGACAACATTGGCATTGATTTGTTTCACTTCTTGTTGGGTCTCGATGAGACTAGATTGCAAGGTGTTGAAGCGAGCTTCCAAGTCTTGGCTACGGGTATTGGCCATGAGGATGGGGGAACTAAAAAAGGGGTGGACGGGGTCAAAAATTTTGTTGAAAAATGATATGTATGAGTGTGATAAGGGTGAAGATATGAATCCAATGCAATAGGTCTCAAATAATGGTGAAACAATTTCTAGACTTTATACTCTGGTTTGAAGAATACTGCAGAGAGGAAATGCCCAAAAAGCTTAACCAGAAAGAAATCTGTATTTAGTTTGCAACATGAACACAGTTGCGCAGCAACAGATCTTGTTTGTTTTAGTTTTTTTATGTTTCTATCCCCAAGGATTAGGTATTCAAGGGTTCTACAGACAAGGGTTTTCCCTGTTCTATAGATATCTGATATACGTGCGGGGTCCAATAGTAGTACTCGACCCAATATCTCAGGGCAATAACTAAGGAGGATAGACCATACCCTTATCCGTACTACCCGACTACCCAGGTACTAGAGATTATCTTCTTGAGTGTTTTTCTTGGTGGCACTATAGCAATCAGGCGGTCGATTGGTTTATCTAAAGAGGGCTTCAGGAAATCTAGGCCGATCTGTACACAGGTTTTGTCTGATGCGCTACCACTCAAAGGGGTACCAACAGGGGTTACAAGGGTGGCCAACAAATGTGCGCTTAAGAACCACTTGTATTTCCTATGTGTATGAATCCCTCAACCGTGGGTTTATGCGTGTAAGGATAGATCTCTGTGGCTTAAAGACGTCGTAATACATCTCTACCCTGAAAACAAATTTACCCACAATTTCTACCAAGGAAAGTTCTCTGATACCACTTGTAATATACCATATATAAAAAGTATGTAGAACATAAATAAAATGCTAGAAATGGCAGAATGATAACAATATAACCATAATAATCACCACAATAACACTTAAATGATATAAGAATAACAACAGAAATAACACTTTGATTCTGAGAGAAATGTTCATGGGCCTCTTCGAGGGGGAAACCTCTTATCGAGAAGAGCTCTATTACAATAATCTCCAGGATAGGGTTCTCATACCCTCGACTCCTATTTATACTAAATATGTCTATCAAAAGAAGCATCTAGAGGAAGATCCTTCTAGAAGCGAAAGCTTCTATTAGGTCTTATTACATTTGACTTATTCTATTTTATTGCAAAGCCTTATTAATATTGACCTTTATTACATCCAAATATATTGTTCTACCTATGTGTGGGTTAGGACCCTAACATAGACCTTCCAATAGCACTCAACAATGGGGTCTGAAGCCACTGGGAGATGAACTAGTGAAGGAATAACTAATCAGTTATAATGAGGGGTAGAGGGTGCATATCCCAAAAGAGATGGCGATATTTCCCAATAGCCACACAAAATCCAATCAAGGTTCAATTGCATCCCACAATTGCCACCTAGGTAGATGTCCTAAAAATTTGGTCACTAGGTACTTCAGTCAAAGTGTGGCATTTATATTTTCAGCCTAAGAAATGGGTCACGGGCTAGATCCCATCCAAGAGGTGGGTGCCTCAAGGGGGGATGTACAGAACAAACGGACCTCGTCCTTCAACCCTTCACGGGTATCTCCCTGCCTTATGGTGTAGGAACACTTGACTTGGAGGATTTGAAAGTTTCCTATTTGTCAATGTCTACTGTTTTGACGATATGAGAAGCAGATAATGGGGAGTTATTTGGATGCCTATCCCCAATATCCTACCTAGACTAAAAAATTTCTTTTGGTACCTCCTGTGGAGGAAAACTTAGTGAGCTTTTAGAAATATTTTAGGTGTGGTTGTTTGAGAGGTTGGGGGTGTGAACCAACTTCATTGAATTTAAGTGGGAGTGGATAGCCTTGTTAAGAAAAAGGGTGGGGTGTTTCAAAATCCCGTTGGAGGATACTTACTTCAACCTCCATGATTTCTAGATAAAATTATGTGAGTGATTGGTGAACTTTGTGTGTGAACAAGTGAAAGTGTGCCAATTTTTTAATAATTTAGGTGTCACCTTGCTACATGTGGACTTCATGTGGTCCTTACAAGTCTTGATTACCTAATTTACTATGTGTCATTGGTACAACCTTGCGTAATTTTAAAGCCCCTAGGAAACTAGCATGTGGACATGTGGGTCCTTACTAATCCTTTAAATCCCTAGTGTGATTTAATAAAAGAAAAATTTGAAACTATCCTAGATTGTGCACATGTGGGCATGTGTGGGCCCGTTACAAAACCTTTAAATTTCCCTAGTGATTTAATCTAAGAAAGTAAACTTCAATCACTATCCTATCTTTGTATCATGTGGGCATGTATGAGCCCGTTACAATCTTAAAATATGTTTGAAAAAGAAACTAAGAGGAGTCCCAAGGGGGTTGTTTTCCTCTCCTAAAGATTTTGTCTTTTTAAGGGAGATGAAATTTTCTCTCAATCTCTTTTTGATTCTCAATATCTCTTTGGGGCATGAGAGAAGAGCATACTCAATGATTGGTATCCAATTTCTGGTCCCAATGCAAGTTTTATATGTGATTTAGAATGATTCCAACTTAAACTTTAATCAAAGCAAGCCATCCATGTGGCAAAATGAAAGAAAAAGAGGAGAAATAATGATTTTAACCCCCTAAGTGCCTATGTTTTGACTGATCCCTTCATATGGAGAGGGTATCTAAGTGTGGTGCATATTACAATTTGCATGGAATCAAGCTTGAAAAGGCTATGGGCCCTCCAAAAATCACAAAAACCCTTACAATGTGTGAATTTCTGAGCAGATGCAAGGGTCACAGAGTAGACAAAGGCACATGTGGCACCAATGCACAACTAAAAAATGACCCTTTGGTGCAAGTGTGTATAACATGCTGAAAAAAACAATGGGTTGAGTGCACGTACGCTGAAGACGCGCCTGTGGGTCAAAAAACCCACGCACCTCTATTACACAGTCGCAAAGAAAATTTCAGATGAAATTCTCTTAGCTCAACTTTGAATTTGTATTTTTGTAGGTAGGCTTGGGCCGGTTATGGTTCCTACAAGTTAAATAAATGAAAAAGAAGAGCTAAAATAACCCAAATGGGGGAGGAAATTGATACCTATTCCCCAGTGGAGATGCAAATCTGTTGCATCTCTTTTGTCACCTAAATGAGCAAAATAGAGATGATTACAAGCCCATTTGGGTTAGCTAGGAAAAACAATTGTGAATGCAAGAGTTAGAAACATCAAGCATATGATATAAACAAAATAATAAACTAAGAATGATAAGAAAAACTAAACTAGAGTGTGTTGTTCCAAATTCTGTACTTATGGCTAGGAAGTATAGAGTCTAGGCATCTAGAAAAGGGTAAAATATAAGGGAAGGAGCAAACAACTGGAAGAGAAACTATAGTTAATTTCTAAGTCGTCTGTGTCTAACTTCCACTTGTTCTTGAGTGGCTATGTCTCGTTCAATGGCTATCCACAAACATTCGAGTTTGACTTGGGTGGTTGCAGTTCTTAGGATAGTGTCAAAGAGGTTTAAGGCGATGTTGGTTTGGTCTGAGAGGCCAGGTTCTATGTGAGGTTGCCTTGCAATAGGGACAGTCATTTAAGGAATAGAGACTTAAGAGGTTGTTGTTTTTAAGTTGTTGATTCAATTTTTTGATTTATACGAGAGAAAAAATCGCGTGAGACAAATTAGTAGTTTAACAAATTGAAGGTCGTTTTTCGTGATTGAGTTAAAAATTTGGAACCATGTATGAAGTGAAAGGAAAACATAGAGCTGTCAGACAATGTGAGGCATCATTTCGAGAGGAATCTCATGCTGTAATAGAAAAATAAAAATAAGAGAAACACTTTAATGAAGCATTAAATATAGCGATCTAAGTAATCCATGGGTCTTGTACCTGCTAATAGTCGATACAGAGGAAAAGACGCAAATAATTAGATAACTAAAACATGATTGCCACAGTAGAGGTTGTACCAAATTGCAGTCAAAGCATTCATCAAATATGCATATAAAAATTTCATGAAACATGAAATAATAGAAGAAAGCACATAACTCAATCTTGATGGAATATGGAGTCTTCAATTCGCTTTGTATTAATTTCTGGCAATGGGAAATTTCTTTATTACAATCTGCCACAAGAAAAATCCCTTTGTTTTTCTTTTAAATGCCTATTTATACAAGACTAAAAAAAACTTCAAATTCCATTCGTTCCAGAAACCTTTGATTACAATTGAGGAAATGAAGCGTTTCATTTCCTCGCTCTTTGTCTTCCCCCATGCAGGCAGAACACCTTCCTTTATTTTTTCCCTTGTACCCAGAAATAGAATAGAATAATGCATGTCATCATTTAACACCATAAGCCTGCCCTTTCCCGTGCTCGACGCAACTAACACAAATTTCAATCAACTGGGTTATCAACCTGGAGGGGTTTGCTTGGTTGCTGGCCTCGAAAGTGTAACAATTCTTTGCCAGCTGTGGCAATGTTCTTGCTACTTGTCGGTCTTCCGTGATGATGGACCATAATTGTAAACTTGGTTTCATTAACCATTTTTCCACTTAGGTAAATTCAACCTGACTCATCTAGGATATTTCGGCTTGTTCCCTTTTGACATTCTCCTTGATATCTAACAGTTGTTTGGCTATGTTAAGTTTGCCCAGTGTCCCAGCGCTATCCTCCTTATCAAGGTTCAACAGATTTTTATTTATCAGGCCGAATGTCTCTTCACAAGAATTATTTATCTCTTTAGCTCTTTCTCTTCTCTATGATATATTATGCTTCCACACCTTCAGTAATATATTTCCCCTAGTTTTCTCTGAGATGGATAATCTAACACTACCAACCATTCCTTCCTTTGTTGTTGCTACGACAGCCTCCTAGAAAGTGATTCCATCCTCCCCAACTTCCCTTTCTCTTAAATATATATCCTTTAGCACTTGATCAATCGTTTTAAAGTGATTTTGGATGATTTCCACTTTGGCAAGCAATTCCTGCTGAGCTATTTCCACCTTCTGCTGGATCTCAGTGGCTTGGTACTGGAACATATCTATATCTATGGCCCGACTCTCGACAGAAATTAGTTTTGACTGCAACTGTTGTATCAAATCCTCTTGCTAGCTTACATGTGCTTGTTTTATCTGGATTGACTAACACATTTGCTTGATCTCAACTCTAAGTTGTTTGATTTCCCATTGGTCAGCTGCTTTGGCCTCCTCGAGACCTTTGTTCTCCTGATCCTTGGCATTCACTTCTGCCATAACTACCTTTGCCTCAAACTTACCAATCAAGAGGTTCTTCCGTTTCAACTGTGCCTTCAGAGTTCCAACTGAGTACTGATTGGCCATAGCGTAATCTCCTAATGTTCCTGCTATCTCCTCAGCAAATTCTTCCTCTTTCACGCCCTTTCCATCTGTCATGATTTTAAATTTTTTAGCCACTACACCCTCTCTTTGATATAATTCTTGCCTCACCACGACTTTCCTTTTATTATCAAAGAAAAATTTGTTAGGAGGCAACTCCTCTATAGAAATGGGCATTAGTTCTTCATTGAAAATCCATCCCGCATTGGGATTCCCCTTTGTGAACTGTAAGGGTGTGATAACAACAATCAGACTATCAATTTCCTTGGATGATTGTTTAGGGTTAGTTTCTATGACCAGATATTTTGATGTGATCGGTGAGGTGTCGCCTACCTTTTGCGAGGGTATCTCAGCTTGACTTAGTACCTGCTTGCCTGACGCAATTGCCTCTGGGTTTTTCTCTCCTCTATCAGGAATTTTGGCTCCCTATTTCGAGGTATCCTTTTTTTCTGTCCCTTCCTGATTTTTCTCCTTTCCAGAACTTGAGTTCTTTGGGCCTTTGGCTTCTGTCTACTTTACGTCTGGAAGCTTTGGGGTTTTTCCCTATAAAATTAGGGGGAGGCAACTCTTCTGATGCTCCTTGAATTTGAGGAAATCGGCCATATCTCCGGGTGGCAAGGCCTAAATCTAGCTCAAGACTTCAGAGTAGGACCTTGCACCTGAAAAGATTTCATCATGGGGTGAATCCTCGTGTTCGTATCTCTTCAGGCCACAATTTGCCAAGTGATTACTCACAACCTTATTTGGGTTGTACTTTTTGAACTCAATGTTCACCAACTTCTTTTCCTCCAAGGTCGTGACCTTTTCTTTGGCATGGCCAAAATCTAATAAAGAGTACGACCCAATGTGAATGGGGAAGGGTGGCCATACATTCTTTGATAGTCCTTTGAGCTCCTTACTTATTCCACTAAGCACATCTTGTCCGACGATCTCGAGACATATTAGCTTACATGGTAGAAATAGCAACAAAACATGGGGGGGAATGGAGGTGCCGAAAACCCTGATGTATGAATACTCTGCTTCTATATACCAATCTGCTACATTACTCAGGTTGGCCATGATGTTATCTGAAATCCGGGGAGGCAGCTGGCCAAAGATAGAAACATGCATCGGTACCATTACCTAGTTAAAAATCTCATAGATGAAATCTTTGGCCTTATCCTCCCAAAGCTTCGAGTGGTAGACATGGATAGGCTCAGCATCAGATGGAGTCTAGCTCCAACTTATCAATGGGAAATGTGTCATGAAGAAAATAGTGTCCATGATGTAGGCAAACATAGAGAATGAAGATGTTCTCCCACTGGCTTTCTGTGCTTGATATTCAGTAATTCGACTGGTGAGATTGTTCGACATCAGTTTGGCCCAGTCGAAAGAAAAACCTTCAGCGACTATATAAATGAGCACCACCCATGGGAGGAAAAAGGGAGTTGTTTCCTCCTTCCCATACAGTCTACAGGCCATCATCGCTACATACTTGAACTGTGGCTCTAAAGAGGAGATTGAATAAATTCCATTAGTACCATCCCTGAATTTTGCGGGGTGTGAAACCTAGTCTTTGATTAGATCAGATAAATTTTTCCCGAACTGCTCGCATTCCTTCCTTTTGAACTCCTCTAGGAATTCGGTATTGTAAATACGATTTGGAGTGGGTGACAATTTATACATTGCTTGTAGGTGCTCTGGTCTGAAAGACCTAACTGCTTTCCTCTGTTCATTGAAAATCGTTTTGGTTAGGAGGTCTACATGGTCCAGTGCCCATCTGACCATATCATAATAGGGGATAAGCCATGGCCTTGCTGCTATTTTTTTCATCTCCTCTTGAGCAATGATTTTGTATTTGGTGGACATGTCATCGTTCTCCTCATCGCAGGAATCATCCGAGCAAGTTATCACCTCGGGCTATAGAACATTGGAAATATGTGTCCATGTTTTAATAGTATTGATACTTCGAGGTGAAGTATCAGAAACAATATCTGAATCTTGGCCTAAGCTCTTGATGACTACCTTGGGTGTTTTTCGTGGAGCCATGGTGTATGTAATTGCAATTAGATCCCCTATCGCAAAATATTGAAAACACAGACAGAAGTTATCCTGGTGAAATATCTTTGTGCACAATAGAAAGGAAAGCTAAGATAATGAAAGAAAACCCTCTTCTTAAACACTTAATTTCATGCTAGTCCTTGTCGACAGAATGGTTAAATGGTTTAATGGAAATATTTTAGCAAATAAGTGGGATCTTACTGTCAATCACTTCAATGAAATTCAAATAAATGCCATAAATATTTGACGACTCGTAACTTGGGAAAAGAGCAGAAATGATAAAAGCTACATCTGTAGATCATATGGTTAAAATCTACTCAAGGCATTAATTAATACATATTAGCTCCTTTAATTTCATTTTTTAGTCCTTTATCCCCTTTTTGGCGCTCGTTGTGTCGGACGATTTTGCTTGTAGCCTTTGAGGCCCAAAATCCCTAAGTCACGATGGTGCGAAATTATTTATGATTTGTGATTTAACTTAAGATTTTAATTAATGAATATCACGACTTCGGGGATGGGAGTTACAAAGGTATTGCGTTTTAAGGAAAGAATTGTCGAGTCACAAAATCACGATAGAGATTAACTACGGTTTAAAAAGATTACTCTTGATATTTACCTGAGTGAATTGAAAAGACTTCGCATGTCGAAGGTTCAGAAAGTGTTCAACGAGTAACTCCTGAAACGCGAGAGCACGAGGTGATGACATCAAATGATCTTTACTGAGAGGCTCGATAACGGTGGCTAGAACTAAACCCTATTGCTACTTCGCGCATCGGGATACCGGGGCTTGGTAGGTACATTGTGAAATACACGAGATCTCGAAATACCTCTTTTTGGGCTTAATTATAACCTCTTACTTATTTAGAAAGAAGGGTGGCTCCAACCTTTGAACCAAGAGTATAAAAATAAAATAATACATTCCAACATGGGATCCAACTAGGGATCTCATATCCTTGTGGGACAAGAATAATAGTAGACCAAGTGCCTGTATTGGGTAGATGGAGTTGCTAGTTTGCTTCTACAAAAACTAGCTTAGGGAGAGGGTACAAAGGGAAACTTGAGATTTCGCCTTTACTTCTGGAAATCTTTTTAAAATTCAAATGGCTTCTAAACTCAACTGCAGTCCATTCGGTAACTTTCCTTTTCTCAATATTGAGCTCGGTACTGCTTAAGATGATCAAAATAGTCTTAGGAAATTCAACGGGTCCTGTGGGTTTTGTCTTGCATCAAACGAAGTGAATTTCATGTTCTTAATCAAGGAGTCCTGCATGAGTTCAGTATGTAGATCCAGTTTCGAAAGAATTTGGTTACCAGAGTATAGTGCAATACATGTATGATAGCCTTCCAGGTATCTTAGATATTTCTTCACTTCCAGTGGGCCTGTTCAGTACCCCAGTGAATTTATCTGGCTCCCTTTATTGAAGTTCCTTTCACCACTTCAAAGTAATTTTTCATTTAAATGCTGAGATGAGGGCTATCGTTTTACGAATTTCATTTCGTCATCTCTGCGGACTAGATGGGGGCAATCAATTTGAATTTTCTTTCGCCATCTACCACGTATGTTTTAAATGAAGTGGGGGGAATCAATCAGTATAAAGCATACCAGGGGTGATATCTATGTAATAATTGCAACAGAGGCCGGTCTACTCGCTTTGATTTCTCTGGACCGACTTCTTCTTGACTTTCAAAACATCTTAGTCTATAGGAAATTATAGGAGAAGTTGTTTCCAGGGATCTTCCTTTGAGGAAGACCTAATCCTTTGAAGCCTGTTAAAAAACCTAAGAGAGTTAGGAACAACCCATGCATAAATTTTCTCGATAGGAGGACAAGGAGTTGTGACGACTGGCTTATTTTCTAAGATTGGCTTGCTAGCTTCTGGAGATGAAGCGTGTCCTCTTCTTCCTCTGTAGAGGCCAAGGGAAGGTATCTGGGTTTCAAGGAGAGAGAGCCAAGGATAGTGAGGAGATGACAGAGAAGGTTTTGAAGTATAAGAAAAAAAACTTGGGTCATACAACGCAATCTTGACTCTTAGAAATCTTTCTTGGAGAGGCTTTGCTTCCCTCTTTGATTTAAATATTTTTAAATTGTCCAGGTGAGATTTTTAAAATCCCCAGTAAAAGTTTTTTTCATTAATGATATGTCAAGAAAACATATCTTTTTCATGAGATCATTGTTGTGCTTAAGTGACATTCGTTTGAAAACCAGATGTTTCATAGATTTATACCCTTGCCTTACCATTTCGTTTTCTTCTTAACAAATCTTATTTTATCACCTGTTTTGGGCGAGTCAATTTCCTGATGTGTGACCGTCCATTTTCTCCCTTTACTATGTGGGCCGTAAGCCATAATCCTATAGGAAAAAAAAATGAAAAGTATTAGGGCATCAATATTTATGGAACTCAACAGATTGAAAACTTTTGTATCCCAACTTCTAAGAAATTTCTAACCTGTTTTATTTGTGATGAAAGTAGAACTTATCGAAAATATCTAAAACAAAAACAAGGAAAACAAACCGGTATATATAGTGGAAATTCGAATCAATCATTCAATGCATGTAGTGCTTCAAATAACGCTTGTTGACAGGGGTTTTGAGGCTTTTACCATCTAGATTTTCTGATAGAAACGAATTTTTCCCTTCAGAAGTTGTGACTTTGAAAGGTCCATACTAGATATGGTCAAATTTTCCATGTTTGCAGAGTCTTCCCTCCTAGCATCCCATTTCAAAACCAAATTTCTAGGGAGGAATTCCCTATCTTTGGCCTTATGATCAAATAGTGCTTTCATGTTGTCCTAGTATTTCTGCATCCTTTCGCCCACCTCAGCCCTATGCTGGTGAACCTCAATTAGCTGGTTTATTGTCCTTGTGACATGGTTTGGTTCTTGTTTCTCATCTTGCCAGAGATTCATTATAGGAAGTAATATATTTATAGGAAATACCACGTTAGTCTCCTATACCAGTTGGAAAGGTGAAGTGCCAATAGATTTCTTCGTGCCTATCTGATTTACCCACAAGGCTTACTTGAGATGCACATGCCAAGATTTTTTGTTTTCACTCAGCACTTTCTTAATTATGGTAATTAAAATTTTATTTGATGATTCGGCTAACCCATTTCCTTGAGGGTAATATGCGGTGGAGTGGCCCAATACAATGTTATATTTTTGGCAAAAACTAACCATTTCCATAGACTTGAATGCTTGGGCATTGTCCATGACTATCTTTCAGGGACAGCCAAATCTGGACAGTATGTTCTCTTCCAGGAAATCTATAACCACTGAATCAGTCGCCTTTCTAGTTAGAATGGCCTCCACCCATTTGGTGAAGTAATCTGTGGCAGTCAAGATCCATTTATGTTTAGCACTGGAATGTGGGTTGATTTCACCTATAAAATCCAATCCCCATTGTTGAAAGGAGGCTTCTACTTTTATCGGAACCAGAGGTAGAGCTGGGAGTTTTTGTTTTCCTGCGAACAACTGGCAAGGGTTGCAGGCTCTGAATTTAGTGTTGACATTTGAGAATATCCTAGGCCAATAATATCCTGCTCTTAGGATTTTATAAGTTGTCGCCCTCCACGTGTGATGTCCTCCACATACCCCTTCATGAAATTCATTTATGACCTTTTCTGTTTCAGATTCCACTAGACAAACTAGTAAGAAGCCTAATGGGTCCTTCCAATACAACTTGCTTTAGGATATACAGTACTTCACCTCATGTAGCTTTAGTGTCCTAGTCTTAGATGGAGACAGATCATCAAGGCACTTCAGGGTCAATAAGTAGGAGACTATGTCTTTATACCAGCTTGATGAAACAAACCTCTCTTCGATTTCAGTCATAGATATTTGGTCATCGAAAGCATATATGTCCACATCTCTATCATACTCCTGTAGGTTATTTATCCTGAGTGCTTGGAAATTCGTTTAAGCCATGAGCTTAGCCAAACCTTGTCCTTTTACCAATTTTTTCAGCTTCACTTCCAGATCAAATTCTTGAATCTTGGCAAGCCACCGACCCCTCTTCCTATCATTATCAGGCTGTACCAATATGTCTTTTACAGCACAGGTAGGTACATATGCTATCACCTTGGAGTGTAGCACGTAAGTCCTAAAAGATTTTAGCGTATGCTTGTTTCTCCATTATATCATATTTTAATTTAGCATCTCTAAGACTTTTACTAAAGAATGCTATCAGTTGCTCGAAACCTTCCTCATTTTTTTGGAGAAGTAACACCGCAATTGTGTGTTCGGATGCGAATGATAAAATCAAAAACTCTTTCAGGTAGTCAGGGCTCGCTAGTACAGGTGCTTCACTTATAACATTTTTTATCTGGGCAATTGGCACTTTGGCTTCGGTCGTCCATTTGACTATGCTATTTTTCTTGAGCATATCTATGATCAATTTCATGATTTCAGAAAAATTCGGAATGAACCTTCTCAAAAAAAAAAATTTCCTAAAAAAGACTAAATTTATTTAACGTTTCTAGGAATATTTATGGTGTCTATAGCTTCAACCCTTTTAGGATCTATTTTAATTCCGTCCCAAGACACAATATGGCCCAATAGTTTACCTTCTTTCATCGCAAAATGAGAATTTTTGGCGTTCAAGGACAAACCAAACTTTCAACATTTCTTGAACGCTTACTGGAGGTGTATCAGGTGGTCTTCCTCAGATTTAGAGAACACAGTTCGGTCGTCAATGTAAATAACCATGAATCTGTCTCTTTCACCGATGAAGGTGATGTCCATAGCTCTCTGGAAGGTGGCACCTGCGTTCATCAAACCAAAAGGCATTTTTTCATACATGAATGTACCCCAAGGTGTAGTGAAAGCGGTTTTTTCCTTATCCTTTTCGTTGATCGCGATCTGATTGTAACCCGAAAACCCATCGATCATCGACATTCTATTAGCACCAACTACCTTTTCTAATACGTGATCCATCTTGGGTAGAGGATAATTTTCCTTGAGAGAGGATTTATTTAGGTTTTTGAAATCCATGCACAGTCTGATTTCTCCACTCTTTTTCCTGATTGGGACTAGGTTTGACACCCAGTCAGAGTACCTAAGAGGCATGATTATTTTTGCATCTAAGAGATTTTTCACTTCTCTTTCGAACATGGGCAATAAAATGGGGATGATTTGTCTGAGCTTCTTTATGAATGGTTTAACTCCAGGTTTCAAAGGTATCTTGTGTTCGATCATAGAGGTGTCATAGGTTCTCAACTCATCGTAAGTCCACGCAAAAACATCCTTGTACCACCTGAATAAGTATACATACTTTCTTTTCATTTCGGGAGGAAGTTACTTTGATAGTTTCAATATCCTAGGTTCTTTAGCGGTGCCTACATCACAGTATTCGACCTCCTCTGGTTGGGGGTGCAAGGTAGACTTTAGAGGCATGTTGTTTTGGTCAAACATCCTTTCCAGAGGTATCAAGCCCTTAGGGATATGATTATTTTTTAACACTAGCATGTGATGATTTACGATTTTTTCTTGGAACTTCTGAGGATCCTCCCCTTCCTGCATAATCCATGTATTGTCATTTTGGTTTTCTTGGTTGATGTGAGTTTCGACAAAATCATCCACCATTTCCAAGAACTTTCTGATCTGTTCATCATCTTAGAATACCTACCAGTCTTGTATGTTGTTTGGTATGGATGGTTTGTGCCTCACCTCTATGTGGTATTTTAATTTGAAAGAGGTAGGGGGTGAAAAAGTCAATGCTACTTTGGCTAGTGAATCAGCTTGCTGGTTTTCGGCTCGTGGGATGAAATGAACCTTTACCGACGAAAATAAATTTTCCATTAGATCCCAGGTGCAATTTCTGTAGGACCTCAGTCTCGGGTGCTTGGCCTAGTACTGGCGATTTACCTTCTTCACAATCAGTTCTGCATCTCCATAGACCTCTAAGTTCTTTATGTTTAGCTTCTTGGTATCTTCCAGTCCCAAGACTAGAGCTTCATATTCGCATAGGTTGTTTGTGTAGTCTATGTCCCACTGTATCCTGTAAGAGAAGGGGACGAAGAATTCATTTTCAGGTGCTATGAAAAGCATGCCCGCACCTGCTCCTTCACATGACAAAGCACCATCAGAATTTTTTTTCCAAGTTCCAGTGCTATACAGATTTTCAGTTGTTTTTTCAGTTTTGATTTCATCAATATAACTTTCTTCCGTACAATTATTTTCACTATTGTCAAAAGACAGAATATAATTTTGCAGGTCTTGATCGAAAATATAAATAGGGTAATTGTTAGGATTCCGAGGATCACTTACCGTATATGCCAATCGTGTTTCCCTGTATAATTGAGTGAACTGCCCACCAAAAACAAGGATCATAGCGTAGGTCATATCCAGCTGAAGGGATCCCCTGAGCTTGGCTCCCCAAGATCTAGATAATAGAAAATTGTACTTCGGGGGTATATCAGTGACAACTACATCCATTAGGACATTTTTCACCAGAATCTGGGTGAGGGAGACTACTAAATATTTGATCATGCCCATGCACTTAACTCTCCTTGAATTGAACGAGTAAAGATCTCCATAGGGTCTGGTGATTTCAAGGCCTAATCTATCCATAATGGATTTGGGCATTATGTTACCCCAGAGTCCAGCATGAAATTATGCAACAGTCGATCGTGCAATTTCAAGGTAATATAGAAGGGGGCGAAGGTATCTCTGGCACCTTCAAAATGTGGACCAAAAGTGATATTAGGCTTATCATCTTCCAGATTTATCACATCAAATTGACTCTCTAAATCTGAAAAATTTATCATCTTGGTTATTTTCTTTCAGTACACAGGATTCTTCGCCAACATGACAAAAGGTATGGGTATCTTGATCTTATTTATCTCGCTTTCTAAGCAGAAACTTCCCGCAATTTTATCTGTTTCCTTGGCTGAAACTTCATACTCTTTCCTATCCATTTTATTTGTTTGCACTGCTTTATTTTTGGCGGTTCTGGGCATTTCAGGTGTCCGAGTTTCATCTGTATTAGTTCTTCTCTCTTGGGTTTCATCCTCCTTTCCGTTGGTATTCTGCGAGTCTACCCCTTTGTTATTTCACGTCTCGGTCTCTTTCTGGATGGGCTCGTATGTTTCACCCCTAGGAAAAATTTTCTTGGGTTGAGCGGTCGATACAGGTTTTTTTTTAGGCCTCAGATTGTATTTATGTTGGAGCTTAGCCATTATGGTGTTAGCCATTCCTTGATAAGTGAGATCATCAACGTTGTTTAAGATATTATCTGCACGTGATGAGTATTTAGTGTTTAGAGAATTCTCATAATATTCTTTCATCAAATGAGGTTGTATATAGTCATCACCTAAATTGTTTACGTCTTCTCCCAAATCCTCAAACTCTTGCATATCATTTCCTCCAATAAAATTTTCATTTTTTAGAGGTGTTTGAATTTTTTGATCTTCATTTTTAATCTATCTTTGTTGAATTCGAGGATTGGGGTTTCTCCTGAATTCTCTCTTAACGAATTGATCAGATCTAGATTGGTCTAGCTCCATTCCTAAGATTTTGTTTGATATCTCTTTTATTATCCTAGCCATGTCATCCATTTTGTCATCTGAGGACCTTCTAGATCCAGAGGAACCCGCTTGTTCTCTAAAGCGTTTGGTTTCCCTATTTCCCATTTCAATTTTCATTTTTAATTTACCCGAAGCCATCATGTTTGAATCAATTTCCACAACATCATCTTGCATTTAGGTTAAGTCAACCCCTCTCCTTTCTCTTAACAGTAGAGCGAAATCGGGTTCAAAAGCTCCAGTAAAAGTTACTTTGGCAGCGGGTTGGGATGGTTTAACTTCAATAGGGATCTTATTGTACAACTTGTTAAATCTTTGGATAAATTCCATAACAGTTTCAGATCCCTTTTTCCTTAAGGACCCGAATTCGGTCAAATAGTATAAATGATCCTTTCTTTCACCCCATTGTTTGAGAAAAAGGTCTTCTAGCGTATCATAGGATAATATCGAACCTGGGGGAAGGCTCCAAAACCAAGTTCTTACCTGTCCCTCAAAGGTCTGGAAAAACAAATGGGAATACAAGTCCTCATGTTCGAGACCTAGAATATCAGCAAATTGATCGAAGAAGTTAATATGATTGGCTACGGTTAGATCCCCTTCTCCTGTAAACTTGGGTAAGTTTTTCATATAGTTTTTTGGTAAATCATGGAAGGGTATTGGAAGGACCAAGGGAGCGTATCTAGTGGCCACTTTGGTGAAAACCATGGGGGGCGGTTATTGGCCTTGACCTCCTACTCCCCCTACTCCTCCTCCAACAAAGGCCATGGATGACCTAGGAGAGGAAAATGGTGCATTATAAAGAGGGTTGGCGAAGATGTACAGTGACTCCCTAGATTCCCCGGGATGAAGAGGGAAAAAATCGGGGAAATTTTTACCAGGGGAGGTGAAAGTTGGAAAAGGGAGAGAGGGTAAACAGGGACTCGGTTCCTCTAACTTGCAGGATATATAAATGGGAGAGCCCATCGGTGTCGTATCCATGGGCGTGGAAACTTCTTCAAGGCCTTGAGTGACAAAGGGGTTTATATTGAGAGTCGATGGGATATCGATAGGGATGAGATTTACAACAGGCGTGTCAACCCTACTA
>JASDQU010029433.1:32689-43183 GCA_032191745.1 Picea mariana | reverse complement strand
CGATATACGATGATGTTGCGCGTATGCGCGCGTTCTCAGTGGGTGCAATGCGCTTTTTAATTTTTTAGCCATTTTTGTATAGTTTTGGCTCTTTTGCTGTGTTGTAGAACTAATCCTTGTGCCATGAATGACTGTTTTTCTGTGCTGATGATGCAGAGTTCTTGTCGCCCTGTGCGGACGAAATTTCAGTGATAACAACTAGGATAGAGTAGGCTAGGATAGTCTAGGCTAGGTAGAGTAGGCTAGGCAGAGTAGGCTAGATTAGGATAGGCTAGGTAGAGTAGACTAGGATAGAGTAACCTAGGCTGGCTAGGCTATGTAGATTAGGCTAGGATAGAGTAGGCTAGGCTAGCTAGAGTAGGCTAGTCTAGGATAGAGTGGTTTGGCCTAGGTAGAGTAGGCTAGAATAGAGTAGGGTAGGCTAGGCTAGGTAGAGTAGGCAAGATAGAGTAGTCTAGGCTAGAGTAGGCTAGGCTAGGTAGAGTAGGGTAGGTAGAGTAGGCCAAGATAGAGTAGGCAAGGCTAGAATAGAGTAGGCTAGGCTAGGTAGAGTAGGCTAGGGCAGAGTAGGCTAGGTAAGGATATGATAGGTTGAGGAGGCTAGGATAGAATAGGCTAGGCTAGTTAGAGTAGGAAAGTTAGAGTAGTCTAGGCTAGGTAGAGTAGGCTATGATAGAGTAGGCTAGGCTGGGTAGAGTAGGCTAGGATAGGGTAAGCTAGGCTAGGCAAGGCTAGGTAGAGTAGGCTAGGCTAGGCTAGGTAGAGTAGGGTAGGATAGAGTAGGCTAGGCTAGAGTAGACTAGGTAGAGTAGGGTAGGATAGAGTAGGCTAGAATAGGATAGAGTAGGCTAGGTTAGGTAGAGTAGACTAGGCTAGGTTAGGCTAGACTAGGTAGAGTAGGCTATGCTAGGCTAGAGTAGGCTAGGCTTGGATAGGATAGAGTAGGGTAGGCTAGGCTACGATAGAGTAGGCTAGGCTAGGATAGTATAGGATAGAGTAGGCTAGGCTAGGTAGAGTAGGCTAGGTAGAGAAGTTTAGGCTAAAGTAGGCTATGATAGAGTAGGCTAGGCTAGGTAGAATAGGCTAGGTTCAGATAGAGTAGGTTGGGCTTGGTAGAGAAGGCTAGGTAGAGTAGGCTAGGCTAGGCTAGGTAGATAAGGCTGCATAGGTTAGACTAGGATAGAGTAGGTTAGGCTAGGCTAGGCTAGGTAGAGTAGGCTCGACTAGGTAGAGTATGCTCGGCCAGGTAGAGAAGACTAGGCTAGGTAGAGTAGTTTAGGCTAGGTATAGTCGGCTATGATAGTTCAGGCTAAGGTAGACTAGGCTAGGTAGAGTAGGCTAGGTAAAGTAGTCTAGGCTATGCTAGGCTAGATTAGGTAGAGTAGGCTAGTCTAGGCTAAGCTAGATAGAGTAGGCTAGGCTAGGATAGAGTAGGCTAGGCTAGGCTAGGTAGAATAGGCTAGGATAGAGTAGGCGAGGCTAGGCAGAGTAGGTTATGCACAGTAGGCTAGGCAGAGTAGGCTAGATTAAGAGGGAGTAGGCCAGGTTAGGTAGAGAAGGCTAGGCTAGGTAGAATAGGCTAGGCTAGGATAGGGTAGGATAGAGTAGGCTAGGCTTGGTAGAGAAGGCTAGGCTAGGCTAGGTTAGGTAGAGTAGGCTAATATAGTCTAGGCTAGGCTAGGATAGAGTAGGCTAGGCTAGGCTAGGATAGAGTAGGCTAGGCTAGGTAGAGTAGGCTAGGTTAGAGTAGGCTAGGCTAGGCTAGGTTAGGATAGAGAAGGCTAGGCTAGGTAGAGTAGGCTAGGCTAAGATAGAGTAGGTTGGGCTAGGCTTGGCTAGGTAGAGTAGACTAGGTAGAGAAGGCTAGATTAGGCAAGGCTAGGTAGAGTAAGCTAGGCTAAACTAGGCTAGCTAGAGTAGACTAGGATAGAGTAGGCTAGGCTAGGCCAGGCTAGGTAGAGTAGTCTAAGATAGAGTAGGCTAGGCTAGGCTATACTAGGTAGAGTAGGCTAGTCTATGTAGAGTAGGCTAGGATAGAGTAAGCTAGGCTAGGCTAGGCTAGGTAGAGTAGGCTAGGCTAGGTAAAGTAGGATAGGCTAGGATAGAGTAGGCTATGTTAGGTATAGTAGTCTAGGATGGAGTAGGCAAGGTTAGGCTAGACTAGGTAGAGTAGGCTAGGATAGAGTAGGCTAGGATAGGCTAGGCTAGGTAGAGTAGGCTAGGTGTAGTAGACTAGGTTAGGCTAGGCTAGGTAGAGTAGGCTAGGATAGAGAAACCTAGGTTGGCTAGGCTCTGTAGAGTAGGCTAGGACAGAGTAGGCTAGGCTAGGTAGAGTAGGCTAGTCTATGATAGAGTAGTCTAGGCTAGGTAGAGTAGGCTAGGCACGACTAGGCTAGGTTGAGCAGGCAAGGTAGAGTAGTCTAGGCTAGAGTAGGCTAGGCTATGTAGAGTAGGCTAGGTAGAGTAGGCTAAGATAGAGTGGGCTAGGCTAGGCTAGGCTAGGTAGAGTAGGCTAAGTAGAGTAGGCTAGGCTATGCTAAGTAGAGTAGGCAAGGTAGAGTAGGCTAGGCTAGGTATAGTATGATAGGATAGAGTAGGCTAGGCTAGGGTAGGCAAGGTAAAGTAGGCTAAGTAGAGTAGGCTAGCCTAGGCTTAGCTAGGCTAGGATAGAGTAGGTTATTCTAGGTTGAGTAGACTAGGCTAGGTAGAGTACGCTATGATAGAGTATGCTAAGCTAGGTTAGGTAGATTAGGCTAGGATAGAGTAGGCTAGGCTAGGATAGGCTAGGATAGGATAGAGTATGCCAGGCTAGGTAGAGTAGTCTAGGCAAGGATAGAGTAAGCTATGACAGAGTAGGCTAGGCTAGGCTAGGATAGGTAGAGTAGTCTAGGCTACGTAGAGTAGTCTAGGATAGAGTAAGCTAGGCTAGGCTAGGCTAGTTAGAGTAGGCTAAGATAGAGTAGGCTAGGCTAGGATAGAGTAGGCTAGGCTAGGCTAGGCTAGGTAGAGTAGTCTAGGCTAGGCTAGGCTATACAAGGTAGAGTAGGCTAGGTAGATTAGGCTAGGCTATGCTAGACTAAGATAGAGTAGGCTAGGCCAAGCTAGGCTATGTAGAGTAGGCTAGGATAGAGTAGGTGAGCCTAGGTAGAGTAGGCTAAGATAGGCTAGGCTATGCTAGGTAGAGTAGGCTAGGCTAGGCTAGTCTAGGTAGAGTAGGCTAGGTTGGGCTAGGCTAGATTGAGTAGGCTAGGCTAGGCTAGGCTAGGTAGAGTAGGATAAGTAGAGTAGGCTAGGTAGAGTAGGATAAGTAGAGTAGGCTAGGTAGAGTGGGCTAGGCTAGGCTAGGCTTGGTAGAGTAGGCTAGGATAGAGTAGGCTAGGCTAGGTTAGGCTAAGTAGAGTAGGCTAGACTAGGTAGAGTGGGCTAGGCTAGGTAGAGTAGGCAAGTATAAAGTAGGTTAAGCTAGGCTAGGCTAAGCTAGGATAGAGTAGGCTAGGCTAGGCTATGTTAGACTAGGATAGAGTAGGCTAGGCTAGGTAGGGTAGGCTATGATAGAGTAGGCTAGACTAGGTAGAGTAGCCTAGGTATAGTAGGAAAGCCTAGGCTAGGCTATGCAGAATAGGCTAGGCTAGGTAGAGTTGGCTAGAATAGAGTAGGCTTGGCTAGGCTATTCTAGGCAGAGTAGGCCAGGATAGAGTAGACTATGCTAGGTTGGGCTAAGTACAGTACGCTAGGCTAGGCTAGGCTAGGATAGAGTAGGCTAGGCAAGGTAGAGTAGGCTAGGATAGAGTAGGCTAGGCAAGGTAGAGTAGGCTAGGATAGAGTAGGCTAGGCTAGGCTAGGCTACGATAGATTAGACTAGGCTAGGTAGAGTAGGCTAGGATAGACTAGGCTAGGCCAGGCTAGGTTAGAATAGAATAGGGTAGGCTTGCCTAGGTAGAGTTGGCTAGGCTAGGATAGCTTTCACTAGCCTAGGAAGAGTAGGCTAGGCTAGGTAGAGTAGGCTAGGCTAGGTAGAGTAGGCTAGAATAGAGTAGGCTGGGCTAGGCTAGGTTAGGTGGAGGAGGCTAGGATAGAGTAGGCTAGGCTAGGCTAGATTGGATAAGGATAGAGTAGGCTTGGCTAGGTAGAGTAGGCTAGAATAGGATAGAGTTCGCTAGTCTAGGTAGAGTAGGCTAGGCTAGGTAGAGTAGGCTAGGCTAGGTAGAGTAGGCTAGAATAGAATAGGCTAGGCTAAGCTAGTCTAGGTAGAGTAAGCTAGGATAAAGTAGGCTAGGCCATGTAGAGTAGTCTAGGCCAGGTAGAGTAGGCTAGGATAGTGTAGGCTTGTCTTGGCTAGGCTAGGTAGAGTAGGCTAGATAAAGTAGCCTATTCTAGGCTAGGCTAGATTAGGTAGAGTAGGCTTGTATAGGCTAGGGTAGATAGGGTAGGCTAGGCTAGAATAGAGTAGGCTAGGCTAGGCTAGGATAGAGTAGACTAGGCTAGGCTATGTAGAGTAGGCTAAAATAGATTAGGCAAGGTTGTGCAGAGTAGGCTAGGATAGAGTAGGCTAGGCTAGGCTAGGCTAGGCTAGGTAGAGTAGGCTAGGCTAGTCTAGGCTAGGTAGAGTAGGGTAGGATAGAGTAGGCTAGGCTAGGTAGAGTAGGCTAGGCTAGGCTAGGTAGAGTAGGCTAGGCTAGATAGAGTAGGCTAGGATAGAGTAACCTAGGTTGGCTAGGCTATGTAGAGTAAGCTAGGATAGAGTAGGCTAGGCTAGGTAGAGTAGGCTAGTCTAGTATAGAGTAGTCTAGCCTAGGTAGATTAGGCTAGGATAGAGTAGGCTAGGATACGATAGAGTATGCTAGGCTAGGTAGAGTAGGCTAGGCTAGGATAGAGTAGGCTATCGTACAGTAGGCCAGGATAGGTAGAGTAGTCTAGGCTATGTAGAGTAGTCTAGGATAGAGTAATCTAGACTAGGTTAGGCTAGTTAGAGTAGGCTAGGATAGAGTAGGCTAGGCTAGGATAGAGTAAGCTAGGCTTTGATAAAGTAGTCTAGGCTAGGTAGAATAGGCCCGGGTAGAGTAGGCTTGGCAAGGAAAGGCTAGGTAGAGTAGGTTAGGTAGACTAGTTTAGGCTAGGATAGGATAGGCAACGTAAAGTAGGCTAGGTAGATTAGGCTAGGATAGGCTAGGCTAGGATAGAGTAGGATAGGCAAAGCTAGGCTATGTAGAGTAGGCTATGATAGAGTAGGTGAGGCTAGGTAGACTAGGCTAAGATAGGCTAGGTTAGGCGAGGCTAGGCTAGGCTAGGTAGAGTAGTCCAGGCTAGGCTAGGCTAGGTAGAGTAGGCTAGGCTGGGCTAGGCTAGATTGAGTAGGCTAGGCTAGGCTAGGTTAGGTAGAGTAGGATAAGTAGAGTAGGCTAGGCTAGGCTAGGTAGAGTAGGCTAGGCTAGGTAGAGTAGGCGAGGCTAGGCTAGGATAGGTAGAGTAGTCTAGGCTAGGCTAGGCTAGGTAGAGTAGACTAGGTTGAGCTAGGCTAGATTGAGTAGGCTAGGCTAGGTTAGGTTAGGTAGAGTAGGATAAGTAGAGTAGGCTAGGCTAGGCTAAGTAGAGTAGGCTAGGCTAGGATAGGCTTGATAGAGTAGGCTAGGATAGAGTAGGCTAGGTTAGGCTAGGCTAGGTAGAGTGGGCTAGGCTACATAGAGTAGGCTAGGATAGACTAGGGTAGGCTAGACTAGGGTAGGCTATGATATAGTAGGCTAGGCTAGGTAGAGTAGCCTAGAAATAGTAGGAAAACCTAGGCTAGGCTAAGTAGAGTAGGCTAGGCTAGGTAGAGTTGGCTAGAATAGAGTAGGCTTGGTTAGGCTATTCTAAGTAGAGTAGGCTAGGATAGAGTACGCTAGTCCAGGCTACGATAGGCTAGGCTAGAGTAGGTTAGGCTAGGTAGATTAGGCCAGTATAGGATAAAGTAGTCTAGGCTTGGTAGAGTAGGCTAAGCTAGGCTAGGCCAGGTAGAGTAGGTTAGGCTAGGTAGAGTAGGCTAGGTAGAGTAGGCTAAGCTAGGCTAGGCAAGGATAGATTAGGCAAGGCTAGGTAGAGTAGGCTAGGCTAGGCTAGTTTAGAATAGAATATAGTAGCCTTGGCTAGGTAGAGTAGGCTAGTCTAGGATAGAGTTCGTTAGGCTAGGTAGAGTAGGCTAGGCTAGGCTAGGCTAGGTAGAGTAGGCTAGGCTAGGCTAGGCTAGGTAGAGTAGGCTAGAATAGAGTAGGCTAGGCTAGGCTAGGCTAGGCTAGGTAGAGTAGGCTAGGCTAGGTAGAGTAGGCTAGAATAAAGTAGGCAAGGCTAGGTTAGGCTAGGTAGAGTAGGCTAGGATAGAGTAGGCTAGGCTATGTAGAGTAGTCTAGGCCATGTAGAGTAGGCTAGGATAGTGTAGGCTTGTCTAGGTTAGGCTAGGTAGAGTAGGTTAGGTAAAGTAGTCTATTCTAGACTAGGCTGGATTAGGTAGAGTAGGCTAGTCTAGGCTAGGGTAGATAGAGTAGGCTAGGCTAGGATAGAGTAGGGTAGGGTAGACTAGATAGAGTAGTCTAGGATAGATTAGGCAAGGCTACACAAAGTAGGCTTGGATAGAGTAGGCTAGGCTAGGCTAGGCTAGGTAGAGTAGGCTAGACTAGTCTAGGCTAGATAGAGTAGGTTAGGATAGAGTAGGCTAGGCTAGGTAGAGTAGGCTAGGCTAGGTAGGGTAAGCTAGGATAGGATAGAGTAGGCTAGGCTAGGTAGAGTAGGCAAGGTAGAGAAGGTTAGGCTAAAGTAGGCTAGGCTAGGTAGAATAGGCTAGGCTAGGATAGAGTAGGCTGGGCTAGGTATAGTAGGCTAGGCTATTCTAGGTAGATAACGCTAAATAAAGTAGAATATGATAGAGTAGGCTAATCTAGACTAGGCTAGGTAGAGTAGGCTAGGCTAGATAGAGTAGTCTAGGCCAGGTAGAGTATGCTAGGATAGTGTAGACTAGGCTAGGTAGAGTAGGCTAGGTAAAGTAGTCTAGGCTAGGTAGGCAAGATTAGGTAGAGCAGGCTAGTCTAGGCTAGAGTAGACAGAGTAGGCTAGGCAGGGCTAGGCTAGGATAGTGTAGGCTAGGCTAGGTTAGGCTAGCTAGAGTAGGCTAGGTAGAGTAGGCTAGAGTAGGCTAGGCTAGGTAGAGTAGGCTAGGTTAGGAGAGTACTATAGGATAAAGTAGTCTAGGCTAGGCTAGGCTAGGCAGAGTAGGCTAGGTAGAGTAGTCTAGGCTAGGCTAAACTAGGTAGAGTAGGCTAGGCTAGGATAGGGTAGGCTAGACTAGGCTATGCTAGGTAGAGTAGGCTACGATAGAGTAGGCGAGGCTAGGTAGATCATGCTAAGATAGAGTAGGCTAGGCTAGGTTATGTTAGGTAGAGTAGACTAGCCTAGGCTAGGCTAGGTAGAGTAGGCTAGTCTAGACTAGGCTAGGTAGAGTAGGCTATCATAGTGTAGGCTAGGCTAGGTAGAGTAGGCCAGGCTAGGATAGAGTAGGCTAGCCTAGGTATAGTAGTCTATGTGAAGTAGGCTAGGATAGAGTAGGCTAGGCTAGGCTAGGCTAGGTAGAGTAGGCTAAGTAGATTAGGCTAGGCTAGGCTAAGTAGAGTAGGCTAGGTAGAGTAGGCTAGTCTAGGCTAGGCTAGGTAGAGTAGGCTAGTCTAGGCTAGGCTAGGTAGAGTATGCTAGGATAGAGTAGGCTAGGATAGAGTATGCTAGGGTATGGAGAGTAGGCTAGGATGGAGTAGGATAGTCTAGGGTATGAAAGGATAGTGTAGGCTTGTCGAGGTAGAGTAGGCTTGGCTAGGCTAGGATAGAGTAGGCTAGGCTAGGATATAGTAGGCTAGGTGAGGTAGAGTAGGCTAGGCCAGAGTAGGCTAGGCTAGGCTAGGTGTCGCTAGGATAGGTAGAAGAGGCTAGGATAGAGTAGGCAAGGTAGAGTAGGCTAGTTAGAGTAGGCAAGGTAGAGTAGGCTAGGCTAGGTATAGTTGGCTAGGATAGAGTAGGCTAGGCTAGGTAGAGTAGGCTAGGCTAGGCTAGGTAGAGTAGAGTAGTCTAGGTAGAGTAGGCTAGGTTAGTCTATGTAGAGTAGGCTAGGCTTGAGTAGGCTAGGTATAGTAGGCTAGAATAGAGTAGGCTAGGGTAGGCTATGATAGTATAGAGTAGGGTAGGCTAGGCTATGATAGAGTAGGCTAGGCTAGGCTAGGGTTGGCTAAATAGAGTAGGCTAGGCTAGGTAGAGAAGGTTAGGCTAAAGTAGGCTATTATAGGGTAGGCTAGGCTAGGTAGAATAGGCTAGGCTTGGTCGAGTATGCTAGGTAAAGTAGGCTAGGCTAGGCTAGGTAGATTAAGCTATGTAGGGTAGGCTAGGATAGAGTAAGCTAGGCTAGGTACAGTAGGCTAGGTACAGTAGGCTCGGCTAGGTACAGTAGGCTAGGATAGAGTAGGCTAGGCTAGGTAGAGTAGGCAAGGCTAGGTAGAGTAGTCTTGGCCATGTATAGTCGACTAGGATAGTATAGGCTAGGCTAGGCTAGGCTAGGTAGAGTAGGCTAGCTATAGTAGTCTAGGTTATGCTAGGCTAGATTAGGTAGAGTAGGCTAGTCTAGGCTAGGGTAGATAGATTAGGCTAGGCTAGGATAAAGTAGGCTAGGCTAGGCTAGGTAGAGTAGGCTAGGATAGAGTAGGCGAGGCTAGGCAGAGTAGGCTAGAATAGGAGGGAGTAGGCCAGGTTAGGTGGAGTAGGCTAGGCTAGGTAGAGTAGGCTAGGCTAGGCTGGGGTAGGGTACAGTAGGTCAGGCTTGGTAGAGTAGGCTAGGATAGAGTAGGCTAGGCTAGGATAGGTTAGGTAGATTAGGCTAGGATGGAGTAGGCTAGGTCAGGCTAGGCTAGGCTAGGATAGAGTAGGCTAGGCTAGGTCGAGTAGGCTAGGATAGAGTAGGCTATGCTAGGATAGAGTAGGTTGGGCTATGCTTGGCTAGGTAGAGTAAGCTAGGCTAAACTAGGCTAGGTAGAGCAGGCTAGGATAGAGTAGGCCACGATAGGTAAAGTAGGATAGAATAGTGTAGTCGAGGCTCGGTGGAGTAGGCTTGGATAGAGTAGGCTAGACTAGGCTAGGCTAGGCTAGAGTAGGCTAGGATAGGCTAGGCTAGGATAGCGTAGGCTTGGCTAGGTAGAGTAGGCTAGGCTAGGATAGAGTTTGCTAGGCTAGGATAGAGTAGGCTAGGTAGAGTAGGCTAGGCTAGGTAGAGTAGGATAGGTAGAGTAGGCTAGGTTAGATAGAGTAGGCTAGGATAGAGTAGGCTAGGCTAGGTAGAGTAGGCTAGGATAGAGTAGGCTAGGCTAGGTAGAGTAGTTTAGGCTAAGTAGTGTAGGCTGAGATAGTGTAGGCTAGGCTAGGCTAGGCTAGGTAGAGTAGGCTAGGTAAGTTAGTATAGGTTAGGCTAGGTTAGATTAGGTAGAGTAGGCTAGTCTAGGCTAGGGTAGATAGAGTAGGCTAGTCTAGGATAGAGTAGGCTAGGCTGGGCTAGGTAGAGTAGGCAAGGATAGATTAGGCGAGGCTATGCAAAGGAGGCTGGGATAGAGTAGGCTGGGATAGAGTAGGCTAGGATAGAGTAGGCTTGGTAGAGTAGACTTGGATAGAGTAGACTAGGCTAGGTAGAGTAGGCTAGGTTAGGATAGAGTAGGCAAGGATAAAGTAGGCTAGGCTAGGCTAGGCTAGGTAGAGTAGTCTAGGCTAAGCATGGCTAGGTAGAGTAGGCTAGGCTAGACTAGGCTAGGATAAAATAGACTATGCTAGGCTACGCTAGGCAGATTGGCTAGGATAGAGTAGGCGAGGCTGGGTAGAGTATGCTAGGATAGAGTAGGCTAGGATAGGCTATTCTAGGTAGAGTAGGTTAGGCTAGGCTAGGCTAGGTAGAGTAGGCTACATAGAGTAGGCTAGGAAGAGTAGGCTAGGTTAGAGTAGGCTAGGCTAGGCTAGGCTAGGTATAGTAGGCTAGGCTAGGCTAGGCTAGGTATAGTAGGCTAGGCTAGGATAGAGTAGGCTAGGCTAGGTATAGTAGTCTAGGTAGAGTAGGCTAGGTAGAGTAGGGTAGAGTAGGGTAGATTAGGTTGGGCTATGTATATTAGGCTAGGATAGAGTATGCTAGGCTAGGCCAAGATTGGATAGGACAGATTAGGCTAGGCTAGGATAGAGTAGGCTAGGCTAGCATAGAAAAGGTAAAGTAGGCTATGTAGAAAAGGCTAGGCTAGGCTTAGCTAGGCTAGGATAGAGTAGGCTAGGCTAGATATAGTAGGTTAGGCTAGGATAAAGTAGATTAGGCTAGGTAGAGCAGGCTAGGATAGAGTAGGCTAGGCTAGGCTAGGTAGAGTAGGCTAGGATAGAGTAGGCTAGGCTAGGCTAGGATAGGATAGAGTAGGCTAGGCTAGGCTAGGATAGGATAGAGTAGGCTAGGCTAGGTGGAGTAGG
>JASDQU010029433.1:3496-28439 GCA_032191745.1 Picea mariana | reverse complement strand
AATTCTTGTTAATAGCTTTGTTGTTTTCTTTCTAACCTTTTGCATTACAGCTGTCATGACTAGGAGAGCCCAACTAGGCATGTAAGTGCTCACTTTTTGCTCACACATTGACGAAAAGAGCACGAACACTAGCCTACTCTACTTAACCTAGCCTAGCCTTGCCTACTCTATACTAGCCTACTATACTTAATCTAGCCTACTCTATTCTAGCCTAGCCTACTCTACCTAGCCTAGCCTAGCCTACTCTATCCTAGCCTACTTTACATAGCTTAGCCTAGCCTACTCTACTTAGCCTAGTCTACATTATCCTAGTCCAGCCTTCTCTACCTATCATAGCCTAGCTAAGCCAAGCCTAGCCTACTCTACTTAGCCTACTCTACCTAGCCTGGACTGGCCTAGCTTACTCTACCTAGCCTAGCCTACTCTATCATAGTCTAGCCTACTCTATCCTAGCCTAGCTTAGAATATCTTAGCATACTCTATCCCACTCTACTCTACCTACACTAGGCTAGCCTAGCCTACTCTAGCTAGACTACTATACCTAGCCTAGCCTACTCTATCCTATCCTAGCCTACTCTACCTAACCTAACCTGCTCTATGCTAGCCTACTCTACCAAGCCTACTCTACCTAGCCTACTTTATCCTAGCCTAGCCTACTCTATCCTAGCCTAGTCTACTCTATTCTGTTCTACCCTAGGCTATCCTACTCTATCCTAGCCTACTCTACCTAGCCTAGACTACTCTATCCTAGCCTTCTCTATCCTAGCATACTCTACCTAGCTTAGCCTAGCCTAGCCTACTCTACCTAGCCTACTCTACTTAGCCTAGACTAGCCTACTCTACCTAGCCTAGCCTAGCCTAGTCTACTCTATCTTAGCCTACTCTACCTAGCCTAGCCTACTCTAGCCTAGACTACTCTACCTTCCCTAGCCTACTCTAGCATAGACTACTCTACCTAGTCTAGACTACTCTACCTAGTCTAGACTACTCTATCCTAGCCTACTCTAGCCTAGCCTACTCTATCCTAGCCTACTCTACCTAGTCTAGACTACTCTATCCTAGACTAGCCTACTCTACCCAGCCTGGCCTACTCTATCCTAGCCTACTCTATATAGCCTAGCTAGGCTAGGTTACTCTATCCTACCCTACTCTATCTAGCCTAGCCTAACCTGCGTACTCTACCTAGCCTACTCACCTAGCCTAGCCTATCGTAGCCTACTCTACTTAGCCTAGCCTAGCCTTGTCTACTCTATCCTATCCTACTATACCTAACCTAGCCTACTCTATCCTAGCCTAGCCTACTCTACGTATTATAGCCTACTCTATCCTATTCTAGCCTAGCCTAGCCTACTCTATCCTAGCCTACTCTACCTGGCCTTGTCTACTTTATCCTATCTTATCCTTCTCTACCTACCCTAGCCTACTCTATCCTAGCCTAGCTAAGCCTAGCCTTGCCTACTCTACCTAGCCTGGACTAGCCTAGCTTAGTCTACCTAGCCTACTCTAGCTAGCCTAGCCTACTCTATCGTAGCCTAGTCTACTCTATCATAGCCTAGCTTAGCTTATCGTAGCATACTCTATCCTAGCCTACTCTACCTAGCCTAACCTAACCTAGCCAACTCTAACTCTACTGCTATACCTAGCCTAGCCTACTCTATCTATCCTAGCCTACTCTACCAACCCAACTCTACCTAGCCTACTCTATCCTAGCCTAGCCTACTCAACCTAGCCTAGCCTACTCTATCCTAGTCTAGCCTAGCCTACTCTACCTAGCCTAGCCTAGTCTAGCCTACTTAATCCTAGCCTACTCTACCTAGCCCAACCTACTCTATCCTAGTCTACTCTATCTAGCCTGGCCTAGCTTACTCTACCTAGCCTAGCCTAGCCTACTATATCCCAGCCTACTCTACCTAGTCGTGCCTACTCTATCGTAACCTAGCCTAACCTACTCTACCTAGCTATGCCTAACCTAGCCTACTCTACCAAGCCTAGTCTACTCTATCCTAACCTAGCCTAGCCTTGCCTACTCTTTCCTAGCCTAATCTACCTAGCCTAGCCTACTCTACCTAGCCTAACCTATTCTACCTAGCCTACTCTACCTAACCTAACCTAGCCTACCCTACTCTTTCTAGCCTAGGATAATCTATCCTAACCTAGCCTAGCCTAGCCTACTCTATCGTAGCCTACTCTAGATAGACTAGCCTAGCGTAGCCTACTCTATCCTAGCCTACTCTACCTTGCCTAGCCTACTCTATCCTAGCCTAGCCTACTCTATTCTACTTTAGCCTAGACCACTCTATCCTAGTCTAGCCTAATCTACCTATCCTACTCTACCTATCATACTCTACCTAGCCTGGCCTAGTCTAGCCTACTCTATCCTAGCCTATTCTATCAAGCCTATTCTTCCAAGCCTAGCCTACTCTATCCTAGCCTAGCCTACTCTATCCTAGAATACTCTAACTAGCCTAGTCTAGCCTAGCTTACTCTATCCTTGCCTAGCCTACTCTATCCTAGCCTACTCTACCTAGCCTAGCCTAGCCTAGCCTACTCCATCCTAGCCTAATATACTTAACCTAGACTACTCTATCCTGGCCCAGCCTACTCTACCTAGCCTAGCCTACTCTATCCTATTCTCGCCTAGCCTGGCCTACTCTATCCTAGCCTTTTCTACCTAGCTTAGCCTAGCCTAGCCTACTTTACCTTGCCTACCCTAGTCTAGCCTAGTCTATCCTAGCTTAGCCTACTCTATCCTAGCCTAGCTTAGCCTAGCTTAACATACTCTATACTAGCCTAATCTACATAGCGTAGCCAAATCTTGCCTACTCTACCTAGCCTAATCTATCCTAGCTTATTCTACCTAGACTACTATACCTAGCCTAGCCTACTCTATCGTAGCCTAGCCTACTCTTCCTAGCCTAGCCTACTCTATCCTAGACTACTCTATCCTAGACTACTCTACCTAGCCTAACCTATCCTAACCTACTCTACCTAGCCTAGCCTACTCTATCTTAGCCTACTCTCTCTAGCCTCGCCTACTCTATCCAAGCCTACTCTACGTAGCGTAGCTTAGCCTAGTCTACTCTATCTTAGCCTAGCCTAGCCTAGCCTACTCTACCTAGCCTAGCCTAGCCAAGATTACTCTACCTAGCATTGCCTAGCCTAGCCTTTGTTATCCGAGCCTACTCTATTCTAACCTAGCCTACTCTAGCTAGCCTAGCCTACTCTAGCCTACTCTACCTAGCCTACTCTACCTAGCCTAGCCTAGCCTAGCATACACTATCCTAGCCTACTCTACTTACCCTAGCCTAGCCTAGCCTACTCTAGTCTAGCCTAGCCTAGCTTAGCCTTCTCTATCCTAGCCTACTCTACCTAGCCTAGTCAAATCTATCCTAGCCTACTCTACCTAGCCTAGCCTAGCCTAGCCTTCTCTACCTAGCCTACTCTACCTAGACAAGCCTAGCCCAACCTACTATATCCTAACCTACTCTACCTAGCCTAGCCTACTCTATCCTATCCTAGCCTACTCTACCTAGCCTAACCTACTCTATCTTAGCCTAGCCTACTCTACCTAGCCTAGCCTACTCTATCCTAGCCTAGCTTAGCCTAGTCTACTCCATCCTAGCTTACTCTACCTAGCCTAGCCTAATCTATCCTACCCTCGCCTACCCTAGCCTAGCCTACTCCATCCTAGCCTACTCTACCTAACCTAGCTTAGCCTAGCCTACTCTATCCTAGCCTACTCTACGTAGCCTAGCCTACACTATCCTACCCTAGCCTAGCCTAGCCTACTCTACCTAGCCTAGCCTACTCTACCTAATCTAGCCTACTCTCTCTTATTCTATCCTACTCTACGTAGCCTACTCTGCCTAGCGTAGCCTAGCCTACTCTACCTGGCCTAGCCTACTCTACCTAACCTGGCCTACTCTCTCCTATTCTATCCTACTCTACGTAGCCTACTCTGCCTAGCCTAGCCTAGCCTACTATATCCTAGCCTATTCTATGTAGCCTAATCTACCTAGCCTACTCTACCTAACCCAGCCTACTCTATCCTAGTCTACTCTATTCTACTCCATCCTAGCCTACTCTATCGTAGCCAAGCCTAGCCTAGCCTACTCTATCCTAGCCTACTCTACCTACCCTAGCCTACTCTACCTACCCTAGCCTAATCTATTCTAGCCTCGCCTAGCCTACTCCAACCTACCCTACTCTACCTAACCTAGCCTAGCCTAGCCTACTCTATCCTACCCCAGCCCAGCCTAGCCTAGCCTACTCTACCTAACCTGGCCTACTCTCTCCTATTCTATCCTACTCCACATAACCTACTCTGCCTAGCCTAGCCCAACCTACTCTATCCTAACCTAGACTAGTCTAGCCTACTCTATCTAGCCCAGCCTACTCTATCATAACCTAGCCTAGTCTAGCCTACTCTATCCTAGCCTAATCTACCTAGCCTAGCCTACTCTACCTAGTCTAGCCTTGCCTAGCCTACTCTATCCTAGCCTAGCTTACTCTACCTAACCTAACCTAGTCTAGCCTAATCTATCCTAGCCTTCTATACCCTGCCTAGCCTAGCCTAGCCTACTCTATCCTAGCCTACCCTACGTAGCCTAATCTACCTAGCCTAGCATATCCTAACTTACTCTACCTAGCCTACTCTACCAAGCCCAGTCTACTCTATCCTAGCCTAGCCTATTCTACCTAACTTAGCCTACTCTATCATAGCCTACTTTAGCCTAACCTTCTCTACCTAGCCTACTCTACCTAGCCTAGCCTACTCTATCCTATCCTAGCCTAGCCTACTCTATCCTATCCTAGCCTAGAATAGCCTACTCTATCGTAGCCTAGCCTACCCTACTGTATCCTATCCTAGTCTAGCCTACTCAAGCCTACACTATCCTACTCTACCTAGCCTAGCCTACTCTATCCTATCCTAGCCTACTCTACCTAGCCTAGTCTAACTAGTTTGGCCTACCCTAGCCTACTCTACCTAGCCTAGCCTACTCTATCCTAGCCTAGCCTAGCCTATCCTACTCTAGCCTAGCCTACTCTACCTAGCTTACTCTAGCCTAGCCTACTCTATCCTAGCCTACTCTACCTAACCTACTCTACTCTACCTAGCCTAGCCTAGCCTAGCCTAGCCTAGCCTAGCCTAGCCTAGCCTAGCCTAGCCTACTCTATCCTAGCTTACTCTTCCTAGCCTAGCCTACTCTATCCTTGCCTACTCTACCTAGCCTAGCCTATTCTACCTAGCCTACTCTAACTAGCCTATCCTACTCTATCCTAGCCTCCTCTACCTAGCCTATCCTAGCCTAGCCTACTCTGGACAAGGCTACTCTACCTAGCCTTGCCTACTCTACCTAGCCTAGCCTAACCTAGCCTACTCTACATAGCATACTCTACCTAGCCTACTCTATCCTAGCCTACTCTACCTAGCCTAGCCTAGCCTTGCCTACTCTACCTAGTCTAGCCTATCCTAGCCAACTCTATTCTAGCCTACTCTACCTAGCCTAGCCTGACCTTGCCTACTCTATCTTAGCCTACTATACCTAACCTTGCCTACTCTATCCTAGCTTAGCCTACTCTGCCTATCCTAGCTTACTCTATCCTAGCCTAACCTAGCTTAGTCTACTCTATCCTAGCCTACTTTACCTAGCTTAGCCTAGCCCACTCTACCTAGCCTAGTCTACTTTATCCTAGTCTAGCCTTATCTACCTAGCCTAACCTACTCAATCCTGGCCTAGATAAGCCTATCCTAGCCTATTCTACTTAGCCTACTCTAGCTAGCCTGAACTAGCCTAGCATACTCTACCTAGCCTACTCTACTTATCCTAACCTACTCTAACCTAGCCTAGCGTACTCTATCTTAGCCTATCTTAGCATATCCTAGCATACTCTATCATATCCTACTCTACCTAGTCTAGCCTAACCTAGCCTACTCTACCTAGACTACTATACTTAGCATACCCTACTCTATCCTAGCCTAGCCTACTCTACCTAGCCTACTCTACTCTATCCCAACCTACTCTACCAAGGCTACTCTACCTATCCTACTCTGTCCTAGTCTAGCCTACTCTACCTAGACTATCCTACTATATCCTATCCTAGCCTAGCCTATCCTACTCTATCCTAGCCTACTCTACCTAGCATAGCCTACTCTATCTTAGCCTACTCTATCCTAGCATACTCTACCTAGTCTAGCTTAGTCTAGCCTACTCTACTTAGCCTAGCCTAGCCTACTCTACCTAGCCTAGGCTACTCTATTTTAGCCCACTCTACCTAGTTTAGCCTACTCTAGCCTAGACTACTATACCTTGCCTACTCTACTTAGCATAGCCTACTCTATCCTAGCCTACTCTACTTAGCCTAGACCACTCTATCCTAGACAAGCCTACTCTACCTAGCCTAGCCTACTCTATCCTAGCCTACTCTACATAGCCTAGCCAGCCTAGGTTACTCTATCCTGGCCTACTCTACCTAGATTACTCTACCTGGCCTACTCTACTTAGCCTAGCTTATCCTAGCCTACTCTACATTAGCCTACTCTACCTAGTCTAGCCTAGCCTTGCCTACTCTATCCTAGCCTTGCCTACTCTATCCTAGCGTACTTTATCCTAGCCTAGCCTACTCTAACTAGCCTCCTCTACCTAGCCTAGCCTACTCTATCCTAGCCTAGCTTAGCCTCTCCTAGCATACTCTATCCTAGCCTACTCTACCTAGCCTAGCCTAACCTAGCGTACTCTACCTAGACTACTATACCTAGCCTAGCCTACTCTATCCTAGCCTAGCCTACTCTATCTTAGCCTACTCTACCAAGCCTACTCTACGTAGCCTACTCAACCTATCCTAGTCTACTCTACCTACCCTAGCCTAATCTATCCTAGCCTAGCCTAGCCTACTCTATATTAGCCTACTCTACCTAGCCTAGCCTAGTCTAATCTACTTTATCCTAGCCTACTCTACCTAGCTTAGCCTACTCTATTCTAGTCTACTCTACCTAGCCTAGCCTAGCTTACTCTACCTAGCCTACTCTACCTAGCCTAGCCTAGCCTACTGTATCCTAGCCTACTCTACCTAGCCTAGCCTACTCTATCGTAGCCTAGCCTAGCCTACTCTACCTAGCCTAGCCTATTCTATCCTAACCTAGCCTAGCCTAGCTTACTCTACATAGCCTAGCCTACTCTGCCTAGTCTAGCCTAGCCTAGCCTAGCCTACTCTACCTAGCCTAGCCTACTCCACCTAACCTAACCTATCCTAGCCTACTCTCCCTAACCTAGCCTAGTCTAGCCTACTCTATCCTAGCCTGCTCTACCTAGCCTAGCCTAGCCTAGCCTACTCTACCTAGCCTAGCCTAGCCTAGCCTGGACTACTCTGCCTAGCCTACTCTACCTATCCCAGCCTAGCATAGCCTTGCCAACTCTACCTAGCCTAGCCTAGACTAGTCTACTCTATCCTAGCCTACTCCACCAGGCATAGACTACTCTTTCCTAGCCTAGCCTACTTTAGCTAGCCTAGCCTACTCGATTATAGTCTACTCTACCCAACTTTGCCTAGCCTAGCCTACACTATTTTAGCCTACTTTACCTAGCCTACACTATTTTAGCCTACTTTACCTAGCCTAGCCTATCCTATCCTACTCTACATAGCCTACTCTACCTAGCTTAGCTTAGCCTAGCCTACTCATCCTAACCTAATCTACCTAGCCTAGCCTACTCTATCATATCCTAGCCTACCCTAGCCTAGACTACTCTATCCTAGCCTAGCCTACTATATCCTATCCTATCCTAGCCTACTCTACCTAGCCTAGCCTAGTCTAGTTTACTCTACCTATCCTAACCTAGCGTATCCTACTCTATCCTAGCTTACTCTACCTTGCCTAGTCTACTCTATCCTAGCCTAGCCTAGCCAACTCTACCCTTCCTACTCTACCTAGCCTAGCCTAGCCTAGTCTAGACTACTCTACCTAGCCTAGACTACTCTATCCTAACCTATCCTACTCTACATACCCTAGCCTACTCTATCCTAGACTAGCCTAGCCTGTCTTAGCCTACTCTACCTAGCCTAACCTAGCCTAGCCTAGCCTACTCTAGCCTACTCTACCTAGCCTAGCCTAGCCTAGCCAACTCTACTTAGCCTACTCTTCCTAGCCTAGCATACTCTCGCCTACTCTATCCTAGCCTATCCTATTCTATCCTAGCCTACTCTACCTAGCATAACCTACTCTACCTAGCCTGACCTACTCTATCCTAACCTAGCCTGGCCTAGCCTAGCTTACTCTATCCTAGCCTACTCTATCTAGCCTAGCCTACTCTATCCTAGCCTAGCCTACTCTACCTAGCCTAGCCTACTCTATCCTATCCTAGCCTAGCCTAGCCTACTCGATCCAAGCCTACTCTATCCTATCCAAGCCTAGCCTAGCCTACTCTACCAGGCCTAGCCTACTTTACCTAGTCTAGCCTACTCTACCAGGCCTAGCCTACTCTACCTAGCCTAGCCTACTCTATCCTAGCCTAGCCTAGCCTAGCCAACTCTATACTATCCCAGCCTAGCCTACTCTACCTATCCTAGCCTTGCCTAGACTACTCTATATTAACCTACTCTACCTAGCCTCGCCTACTCTATCCTAGCCTACTCTACCTACCCTACTCTACCTAGCCTAGCCTAGCCTAGGCTATTCTACCTAGGCTATTCTATCATAGCCTACTCTACGTAGCATAGTCTAGCCTAGACTACTCTATCCTAGCCTACTCTACATAGCCTAGCCTACTCTACCTAGCCTAGCCTACTTTATCCTATCATAACCTAGCCTAGGCTACTCTATCCTATTCTACTCTACCTAGCCTAGACTAGCCTAGCCTACTCTACCCTATACTACTTTATCTTAGCCTACTCTATCCTAACCTTGCCTACTCTACCTAGCCTAGCCTACTCTAGCCTAGCTTAGCCTAGCTAAGCTTAGCCTGGACTACCCTACTCTAGCATAGTCTAGCCTAACCTAGCCTAGCTTACCCTAGCCTAGCCTTGCTTACCCTAGCCTAGCCTAACCTAGCCTAGCCTAGCCTAACCTAGCCTAACCTATCCTAGCCTCCTTTATCATAGCCTAGTCTACTCTGATCTAGCCTATCCTACTTTAGCCTAGCCTAGACTATCCTACTATAGCCCAACCTATCCTATCCTACTCTAGCATTTCTTACGCTAGCCTAGCTTATCCTACTCTGGCCTACCCTAGACTACTCTTTCCTATGATAGCTTACTATAGCCTAACTTACTCTAGCCTAACCTAACATAGCTTACTATAGCCTAGTCTACTCTATCTACACCATCCTAGACTAACCTTGCCTACTTTAGTGTAGCCTACTCTAGACTAGCTTACTTTATCCTAGCCTAGCCTAGCCTAGCATACTCTAGCCTAGGCTAGCCTAGAACTACCTATCCTAATCTAGCCTCTCTTGCCTAGCCTAACTTACTCTTACCTACCCTAGCCTACTCTAGCCTAGCATAGCCTATCCTCGTCTAGCTTAGCCTACTCTAGCCTAGCCTAGCCTAGCTTAGCTCAGTCTAGCTTAGCCTAGCTTAGCCTACCCTAGCCTAGCTTAGCTTAGCCTAGCCTAGCTTAGCCCATCCTAGCTTAGCCTAGCTTTGCTTCACTTAGCTTAGCCTAGCTTTGTCTACCTTAGCTTAGCCTAGCTTAGCATAGTCTAGCCTAGCCTAGCTTAGCCTATACTATCTAAGCCTAGCTTATCCTAGCTTATCGTAGCTTAGCTTAGCCTAGCTTATCCTAGCTTAGCTTCGCTTAGCTTAGTCTAGCTTTTCCTCGCTTAGCTTGGCCTAGCTTAGCTTAGCCTATATTAGCCTAGATTAGCCTAGCTTAGCTTAGCCTAACTTAGCTTAGCCTAGCCTAGCTTGGCTTAGCCTATCTAAGCCTAGTCTAGCTTAGCCTAGCTTAGCCTTGCTTAGCCTAGCTTAGCCTAACCTAGCCTAGCCTACTCTACCTATCCTAGCCTACTCTATCCTAGCCTAGACTAGCCTACTCTATTCTACCTAGCCTAGCCTACTCTATTCTAGCCTACTCTACCTAGCCTAGCCTAGCCTAGCCTACTCTGCCTAGCCTAGCCTACTCTACCTAGCCTAGCCTAGCCTACTCTACATAGCCTCGCCTACTCTACCCTAGCCTACTCTACCTAGCCTAGCCTAGTCTAGCCTACTCTATCCTAGCCTACTCTACCTAGCCTAGCCTAGCCTAGACTACTCTATCTAGCCTAATCTACCTAGCCTAGCTTAGCCTAGCCTACTCTATCCTAGCCTACTATATCTAGCCTAGCCTACTCTACCTAGCATAGCCTACTCTATCCTAGTCTAGCCTACTCTAGCCTTGCTTACTCTACCTAGCCTNCTACTTTACCTAGCCTACTCTACCTAGCCTAGTCTAGCCTAGCCTACTCTATCCTAGACTACTCTATCTACCCTAGCCTACTTTATCCTAGCCTACTCTACCTAGCCTAGCTTACTCTACTTAGCCTAGCCTACACTATCTTAGCCTAGCCTAGCCTAGCCTACTCTATCCTAGCTTAGCCTAGCCTAGCCTACTCTACCTAGCCTAGCCTATCCTAGCCTACTCTATCCTAGCTTACTCTACTGAGCCTAGCCTACTCTACCTAGCCTAGCCTAGCCTAGCCTACTCTATCCTAGCTTACTCTACCGAGCCTAGCCTACTCTACCTAGCCTGTTGTACCTAGCCTAGCCTACTCTACCTAGCCTATCCTAGCCTACCGAATTCTATCCTAGCCTAGCGTACTCTACCTAGCCAAGCCTACACTGTCCTATTCTAACTTAGCCTAGCCTAGCCTACTCTACCTAGCCTAGCCTACTCTATCCTAGCCTAGGCTACTTCAGTTGGACATTAGCATACAGCTTGAGATCCGGTACATCTTCATCACCAAGCCTACTTTCGCCAAGTACACAGAGATGGATGAAGTCTACTAAAGGTTACTCAAAGTCAACGTTACCAGTCATCTTCGATAGGAAGAGATTTGTGACCTGATCGAGTAGTCGATGAGCTGTCCCAGCCCAGTCAGCTATCTAGTCAGACGAGGTCGTGCAGAGGCCTCACCAATGGTTCACCTAGAAAATAACATGAAGTTGCGACACATCATCAAACAGTTTCCTAGATTTCTGTAATTTGTTGAGTTAGTTAGGCTAAAAATAGATTTACCACGTCCTGATATTTAATGACAAGATTGTTTGTAATTTTGGGTTATAAATACTTCACTTTTCGAAGTATTGAGGGTTGATCTTTACGCCCGGCGAGCTATCAGACTGTAATATTTTTCAAGAGATCTTCCATTAATACAAAGAGGCATTTTTTCAGGATTCTTGCGTGTATTCACTGGTGATCTTTTTCTTTCTAAGTTAAATGTTATTCTCGCTTAGTTATCACACTGTTTGCTAAATCTAATCTTTGAAAGTAACGAATGTTGTAGGGATTTATCTTTGTATACCCTGTTTCTGACTTTTAAAGATTTAAGTGTTTCATCTTCTGATTTTACGAAAAGAAATTCTTAACTGCTTCTTTGTTGTAACTGACATTCTCACCTTTTCTGCTTTTCCTCATTTATGCTACTAAAAGAATCCAACGATTACATTATCTCGCCCTGTGAAAAGTTTCTTTGCTTTCTAGTTTAGATTTTATTTCATGATACAGACCCCATAACCCAATGGATGTGTAAACTCTCTCAGCCAACCCAACGAAAACTACAACAAACAAAACCAACACATTCTATTTACCTAGCCTAATATTTTAAAATTTGAAACATATCTAACTCATATAGAGAGATCCCTCTCTGAAGTTGGTAGGGCTAGATCCCAACTTCGAAGTGGTTGGATAAAGTTATCTCCCATAGATTTCTTCTTTTTTGACAACCTCTAGGAAATTTACAGAGCGCTAACATAGTGTCGACTCCACTGGGGACAGAACTGAACAAATTTTAGCCTCACATCTTCTTTTCCCTAGAAGAAAAGTTTGCTTCTGAAATATTGCAAATCTGCGAAAGAAGTAATGTTTAGAGGTTGCTAAAAAACTGCACATTATTTTCGGATTCGTAAAACTAAAAAGTATATATATATAAAATCAAAAAGAAATCTGGCTCCCAAAAGAGCTTATACTCGATCTCACCTAGACCCAGAACCTGCGATAGCAACTGATAATCCAGAACAATTACTCACGAAAATGACCATAGCTGAAGATTCAGTGAGTCATAATCCCCTTCAGAAGTCCCCTTCTCTTCCAGAGGAGCTTGTTGCCCTTTAGGATTTTGACTTTGACATCCTTTTCGAACAAAGCATGTTCAGAACAAAATATGATAGCTTTGTGGCTGAAACTGTCCTAGACCCAACCATCTTGCAACCCCAGACCCCTGAAGTTCTATCTCCCACTGCTAAACCTCAAACCACTTACTCTATGCCAACTAGCCCCTCCTCATCCTCATCTTCCATCACCACCCCACCTATCATCTAGGTTATCGTCCCGCCCCCTCCGCCTGTCATGGCAGCCAGATATGCTCCTTTGGTATTGGCCGCACCTCTCCATGTTATGCCCTAGGATTATCAAACGAGACTTCCATAGTTCGATGAAACAGGACCCTTGAGCACACAAAAACACGTTGACAAAATGAATGATTATTTTGACCTGCAGGAAGTAGACGAGGCTGACATTCAAATGAGACTGTTTGCCCAGAGTTTGACGGGTGATGTTAAGAAATGGTATAAAGGTTTATGTGCTGCCTCAGTGCTTGACCTTACCGCATTTCAAAGAAGTTTTCTAGACAGATGGGAGGTAAATAAAAACCCTCTCTAAATCTTGTCAGAATACGAAAACATCAGAAGAAATCAAGGTGAGATAGTACAAGATTACTGCACCCGTTTCAATAACCTGTACAATGCAATTCCAGCCGATATTAAACCTCCACAAGGTTTGGCATTGATAAAATTCCCTGATGGTTTTGATGCTAATATGTCATACCAATTAAGGAAAAGAAACTCCACACCCTGGAGGACATGCAGAAAAGTGAAATAAGTGTGGAGGCCAACCTGTTGGCAAAAAGGGCACGACAAAGGACAAAGAGGAGAGTCACAATCAAAGAGGAACCTTCCACATCAACTTTCGATTCCAAATTGGATTCCTTGGCCAGAGCAATGGAAAGAATGATGGAAAGATTTACTGTATCCAAAAGAAACCCTCCTAGAGAAAACCCACCAGCCCCCCAAATTCGGAATCCTAACTTCAGAAGAAACCCTCCTCAAATCAAGCAGAGAGATCTTAGGGATCAAAGGGAACAGAGAGGTCCTGATCAACAGATCAGACCTCCCCTACAAGAAAATTATGCAGATGAAGGAGAAGAAGTGATTGAAGAACTGGAGGATACTCACATAAACCTCATGGGCATTCATGATAGCGAAGCTATTTTCCTTACCCAGGAAGAGCAAGAACTTTTTCTTCTCTCTCAAATAAAGGTAAGTGAAGAAGCTGAAGACATCGAACAATGGGCATTTGAAAATGCTATTTTGGAGGTACATCGGTAATACAATCTACTAAGTAAGAAGAGATGAAATTTCTCCAAAAAAGGTGACCGAAACAAAGAAGACAGTCAAAACCCAAAAAGCCCCTGAGCCTTCTACCGAGAAGAGTCCTGAGAAAGGTAATGCTGAAGTCTCAACAAAAAGAAACCTTACTATTATGAAAAGATCATTGCAGACTGAGGTTTCATCAACTAACCCACCAAATACTTCTGGTCAGAATATTGTGGTGGACAAATCAAAATTGTCGAGCCAAAGCAGAGCACCTACACCTTTCAGCCTCGAAGGGGAGTTAGACCAAGTAAAAATTCCCATTCCTCTTTCTGAGTTGATGAGAAAAAATGATTATCGGTCACAGGTGATCAAAGCACTGAGCATTGAACCTGATATAGGCACAAAGGCCTTAACCGTTGGATCAACGAATCATTCATATACTGTAAACGTTACAAATGATCAACCTGAACTCCTGTTCGGACCTAAAGTTGATGGTCAAACCTACAATGGTGATGCCACTCCTTTTTACATCAGCCTTNCATAATCTGATGCCTAAAGCAGTGATGGAAAAACTGGGACTTGAGGTTACCAGACCTTACAAGGACTTACACTCTTTTGAATCCAATAAAGTTAGATGTATCGGTTTGATCAAGGATCTGTGTATCACCCTGGTTCAGATCCCCGCAAAAAGCATGGTCATGGATGTTGTGGTTGCGGACGTTCCCCTGAAATATGGCATGTTGTTGTCATGGTCTTGGGGGACCAAGTTGAAAGGTACTTTGCAGTTGGATATGTCGTATGCCACTGTCCCAGTTTTTGGGCAACAAAGAAGACTGTACAGAGAAACACTGATGAAATACATGGTTAGCAGCCAAGAAAAACCACATAACTATCCTCTGTACTCTGCACATTCTGACCTAGATTTCTTTATCCTATATAACGATGGTGACGCGGGAGAACAAATCACTAAGCTGGTAGAAGATGCATCTGGTCCAGATGAAGGCCAAGAAATCGTTGAGGCAGAAAGAAATAAAAATGTGATAACTGAAGAATTTCCAGCGGATTTCTAGAGCATGGACTTTGATGGAGCCATAAGCAAAGAAGGAGCTGGAGCAAGAGTTTGGTTGCACAATCACAGATCCAAGTATTCAAAAAACCATTCTTACAAGTTAAATTTTCAATGCACTAACAATATTGCCGAGTATGAAGCCTTGATGCTCGGTCTGAAACTTCTAAAGAAGGTCGGTGCCAAACAAGTTATGGTAAGAGGTGATTCTAAGTTAATAAACAAGCAAATTAAAGGTGAGTATGCAGCAAAACATTCCTTCTTAGAGCTTATAGAAATGTTGTTCTGGATGCCCTTAAATGTTTCACTGACGTTGATTTGCAGGTGATGCCTAGGGGACAGAATATTTTGGCAGCCGGGTTAGCTACGTCAGCAGCCACATGTGAGATACCTTTTCGTTCCACTTGCCCATACATGCTGGAGGTGAAGTGCAGACCAACTGTTCCAGACAACATCAAATACTAGCAGGTATTTGGTAATGATGATCAAATTGAAGATTTTCTACAATGTAAAAATGATTTCGAGTGTACAAACATAGACTTAGAAAATGAAGATGAAAATGTAAAAAGACCTGATTTTGGAAATGATAGTGTGAATAAGATATATTCAGGAGAGTTAGGTGATGATGAGATAGAAGCGGATGTTTTAAATTCAAAAGGTAATGTTTTACCTAGGGGTTTAGTTCCTTTAGAGGACTTATTTGATTTCAACGACATAGCCAAAAAACCAAAAATTGAAGCCAGTGGTAAAGAAGTAGAAGATTGTAATATAGGGTCAGAAGAGAAACCCAGGATGGTGAAACTTTCCAAATCATTACCCCCTGAGCAGAAACTCAAATACATTGATCTTTTCAAGGAATATTCAGATGTATTTTCCTGGGGTTACAAGGACTTGAAATCTTATGACACCAGCATCATACAACATAGGATTCCAATAAAAGAAGATCAAAAACCTTTCAGATAGAAACTTAGGAGAATCAATCCCAAGCTACTTCCCCTGATAGAAAAAAGAAATCAAAAAAATGTACGATGCTAAAATCATAGTCCTGTTATCGTTTTCCAAATGGGTTTCAAATTTGGTTCCAACGTGAAAGAAATCTGGAGAAATCAGGCTTTGCATCGATTTTTGAAATCTAAATAAGGTCTCTCTGAAGGACAATTACCCATTGCCAAAGATGGACCACATATTACAAAAGGTAGTCGGGTCCAGTCGAATCTCTTTACTGGATGGGTTCTCGGGTTATAATCAGGTCCTCGTTCACCCAGAAGACTAGGACAAAACCGCTTTCACAACACCGTGGGGTACTTTCATGTATGTGAAAATGCCTTTCGGGTTGATGAACGCTGGAGCCACTTTCCAGAGAGCGATGGACATTGATTTTGTGGAAGAACTCGAAAAATTTATTGTCATCTATTTGGACGACGTAACTGTGTTTTCCCAATCTGATGACGAGCACTTACGACATCTCAGACGAGTTTTTGAGAAATGCAGGAAATTTGGGATTTCTTTAAATCCTAAGAAGAGCCTTTTCGAATTAGAGGAAGGTAAACTGTTAGGGAACATAATATCTAAGGACAAAATTAAAATAGACCCCAGCAGAATCGAGGCCATTCAGAAATTAGAACATCCAAGAAACATCAAAGAATTACAGTCTTTTATCGGAAAAATAAACTTTCTACAAAGATTCATACCCAACCTGGCTGAGCTTCTCAGGAATATCACAAACATGCTAAAAAGGGACACAAAAATAAAATGGGACACCAAGTCCAGGCAGTCTTTTGAACAAGTCAAACGTGCATTCACGCAAGCTCCAATCCTGATCAGTCCTGACTTCACCAAAGATTTTTATCTTTTTTCTTTCGCCTCTGAACATACCATTGCAGCAGTATTACTACAGAAAAATAGTGAAGGTTATGAACAACCCATAGCCTTTTTTAGTAACGCTTTAAGAGATGCTTCTTTGAATTATAAAATAATGGAGAAACAAGCTTTTTCTTTGGTGAAAGCCATAAAAGATTTTAGAGTATACATTCTCCATTCCAACACCATTTCATATGTTCTGAATGTGGTAGTGAAAGACATTTTAACCCAGGATAATCCAGACGACCAAAGAGGAAAATGGATTGCTATCATTCTAGAGTATGACATAGAGATTAAGCCTACTAAACTGATTAAAGGTCAAGTTCTAGCAAAGTTAATGGCTGAATCAAATTTCCATGCTCTTGACATTAATTTCTTAGCTGCAGTAGATGAACAGGGTGATTAGGTGACTTCAAGCGTGAGAGAGGTATTTCTCAACTCTCCATGGTATGCAGACTTGATATTCATTTTGCATAATTTACAAGCTCTCCTTGGTCCGACCAAAACTAAAGCTAGGTTTTTGAAATTGAAAGCATTAAAATTTTGCATTCTAGAAGGCAATTTGTATTGGAAAGACCCGGTAGGTATTCTGTTAAATTGTTTATTGAAGGATGAAGTTGACATAGTACTACATTATTTTCATGCAGGAGACTATGGTGGTCATCTGAACTGGAAGGCCATAGCCAACAAAATCCTCAGAGCTGGATTCTATTGGCCAACTCTATTCGCTGATGTGCATCATAAAGTGACTTCGTGTCATCAATGTCAGTTGTTCAAAGGCAAAAGGAAACTTCTTCCTCTACCCCTGAAACCAATCTCCATTGAGGACCCTTTCCAGCAATGGGGATTAGAATTCATTAGACAAATACATCCTCCTTCTTTATGCTAGCACAGGTGGATTCTTACTGCCATGGATTATTTTACAAAATGGATCGAAGTATTACTAAGCAGGCAAGCTATTGAGTTTTTCATTAAATTTCTTAAAAATAATATCTTGTCCTGTTTTGGATGTCTTAGAAAGATTATAACTGACAATGCAACTACTTTTCGATCTAAGAAACTCATATATTTCTACAACCAGTATCATATTGGTTTGGGTCATTCCATAGCTTACTACCCTCAGGGAAATGGGCTGGCATAATCATCAAATAAAACCCTGGTAAACATTATCAAGAAAACTTTGCAAGAAAACAAGAAGTCGTGGCATAGCAGGTTGGTTTTTGCATTATGGGATGACAAACTGACCACCAAAAGGTCAATCGGTATGTCACCATATCAGCTGGTCTATGGCACATAAGCAGTTTTTCCCAGTTCCTTAGGAGTTCCTATCATGAAATTGCTACAAGACATATAAGCCGAGCCGAATGACTCCAAAAGAAGGATCAACCAGATGATCCATTTGCAGTAGTCCAGGGAAGAAGTATACAACAAGACTTAGCTAGTCCAAGAAATCATTAAGAAGATTTTTGACAAAAGAACCAAGGAAGATGACTTCGAGCTAGGAGATTTGGTGTTGAGATGGGATTCCTGAAATGAAGACAAGGGAAAGCATGGAAAATTCGATAGTCTGTGGAAGGGACCATACATGATTCAAGCATTCAGAGGGAATAACGCTTTCTTTCTAAACAACAGTGATGGGACAGATCTTCCAGGAGGACCTATAAATGGCAGAATGCTAAAGCATTATTCACCGCCTCAGTAGAGACCTGAAGTCACACTTTCCATTGTACAAACCATTTTCATTTTTCTTGCAAGTTTCTAAGTGAATAACTTTGGTCAGATGGTTGAATCCCAGAGAGAAGGCCCTAAGCCACTGACCATTGTCTTCCAATTTCTCGAAATAAAACCAATCAAGCAACAAAGGCGACTATGGAGAAAGTTTCAGAACATCAGGAATCAAGATTCTTGGCACTTCACAAGGAGAGTACCATCCCCTGGTGGAGCCACTTTTAGAACCCTATAATTTATAGGATCAACAGGTGACTGAAATGTTATATCTTTAGTGTTTTTTGTTTGTCAAATGATTTTTCATTCTGCAAAGAAAAAATAAAAAGAAAAAGAAAAAGGAAAAGGAAAAAGAAAAAGAAAAAAGAAGAATAAAAGAGGGCATAAAAGAATTTCAATAGATCCCCATGCAATAACAATGACTTGGTCCATACCTTTCAAGCATGGCCAAGTCCTTTTAAATTGATGTTGATAGGAATAGTGAATAAGCTTGGCTAAACTATTTAATCTTAGCCAAATGATCTATGTTAGTTAGTGAATAAATCTGGCCAGATTGTCTAATCTTGGTCAGATAGCCCCATGATAGAGTAAGTTCTTAGCCCAACAATTTAATCTGGGCTAATTGTCATAGGAAGTTAGGTTAAAACATAGGGTAGTTTGCTTGATTTAAATAAAACTAGCTTGATGATCAATGTTGGACCATGTTTTGGATGCTTAAAAATTTTGTTGTCTAACCCCTTGGTGATGTAAACATGTAAAAGCATGGGAAAAACCTATGATATGCTCTTATCCTAAGTTTTTTAGGGTGCATATGCTTTCGTGCCCACATTTATGCACCGCTCATGTATCAACGGCTCAAATGATCACATCTAGATATACAGTGGACAAATCTTTCCGGACCCCCCCGACCATTCTACCTTTAATGGAGGGGGAGGGGGGTGGGGGGCATCCGGAATCGCTGATAATGTATGCGCACATCTGGACGGCCCAAGTTTCAGTGCTTAGATCTATGGTCTGTATTGGATTCCGGACCCCTCCGTCCATTTTTCCTTTAATGGAGAGGGGGGGGGTCTGGAATGTGTGATAAAGATCACGCATAGATCTATGGTGGAAAGGAAAGCGTGTATATCGATGACTCAAGGTATTTTTTAGACCCCCCGACTGATCTAATTTTAACGNTGGAATGGAATCTTACTCTGGCGGGTCCCCTATCTATATGTGGCATGAATCTACTGGTCCCAAGTCCCACCACCTCCTACTGTCTGACATACCTTGTCACCTAATGACGTCATCATCCACCTTTCCATAAGAGTCACATCCCATAACTCCATCAGTCCTTCTCCCTCATTCATTCATGGAAATTCCTTTCACCATGATTTTTTCCCCCAATCGATAACCACCACATCACCCATCTGTATCCCTTAGTCATTGTCACTTGCCATATCACATTCTAAATGACCCATTGGCCATTTATTACTGGATAACTTATCCGTTAACCAGCTGACCTATATCCCGCGCCCAACGGATACCCGTTTACTCAAAAATACCCTCACCACTTCATTCTTTCACCATCTGCCCACTCATCATACCAGACAATTTACCCTATTTTACTCTCCGTTACAGTCAGTCATCCCTACTAATGTTGTTTTATTTGCAAGTATTGTTACAATAATGGCACCAAAGTCAAAACAAACAGAAGGAGAGGAGAATTTGTTTCTCCCGCCTCCTGTCGACCTCAACAGGATTCCACTAGCCAACAAAGATTACTTAATCATAGACAATAAGTGCGATTTCAACTTCGCGGACCTTCAATCATGGCTTAAAGAAGTTTTCCTAGACCAGAGTGATGAAATTGGACTCTGGGAGTCCAACCTACCCCTGTATCTCTTCCCCCAAATTCACCATTTCCTAGAGTTCGCCCTCAAGTGCCAAGCCCACTATATTCCCAAGAGCCATCGTATCCTCATCCGGGGAAGGTATTTTCCTCATCACGCCAGAAACCATCAACCAAATGATGCAAATATCCCGAGCCGACTTTGCCTCACCTTTTAACCTTGAAATCATTACAGAGTTATACCAGAAGATGATGTTTCCTCAAAGAGCTCAAATATTTGAGTTTTTTCTTCCACGGTCCGCTCATCTCCCCGCTACAAATCCCCCTTATCCTTCCTCCATGTTCTCAACAAAAGGAAACCAGGTTATCACATCGCTATGTACCTTGTTGGTTTATTATTCAGATCAGTGGGTAGATGAACCCATTTTGGAATTTTTGTCTATTTTCTCCATCGATGAAAAGCCCACTACACAATTTGACTTCAGCAAGTTCCTGGAAGACAACATTCACGAGAAATTCATCAATTTCGCCACAAAAGGCATGTTCCAGTATTTCTGAATACTGGCATACTTGTTCATGTTCTTCCAAGCGGACACATTTTATTTTTCTATGTAGAAGATGGACGGAGATGGCAGACCCCAGGCAGTAACCACATGGACTTCCCTGCTCAGACATAACTCCACAGAATTGAGTTTCAAGCAGTTCATCGATCAATTCTACCACCCAGTGGTGAGTATGCTCAGTGGCAGACCCGAACCCAAGATTAATGATGAAGTTCAGGGGATCCTACATCTTTTAGATCATATAAATACTGGTGATTGGTACCTGTACCAAAATCACACTGAGATCAGAATCTATGGGTGTGAGTTGGCCCCATATAAACTGCCCAAATACTTACCTGTCGGAATTTTTTCTCTGGAATACATAAGGCAGATGATAAAATTGGATGATATTCATTTTGTATCTTTAAAGAAGAAGAAATGGCTCAGAATCAAAAGGCAGATTGGGTATTTCATCTGCAACAGTCGAGGCATTGGGGAGGAAGCAGACAGGCTGCTGAAGGAAATGAAATTATTTGTGAGTTTCACATGGCACTATGATCTATGCAGGATCATTTCAGAGATGAGGATAAAAAACAAGAATATCCCATATGTCCACGAACCTAGGCCTGAGGTAGAAAAATTTGCAAACCAAATAGGATGGGAACCAAATACTTTGGTTGAGACAAAACAACAGGACCTTCTGGTCATTGTATCACAGACAACCACCCAAAAGGCTCCAAAGGATAAAAGGCCTAGGCAGGATCTGTCACCTCCTATCACTGAAGTGTCATTAGAAGAATTTTGATTGCATACCAAGAGGCCAAAAACCAATCTGGTTCCTGACCCGACTAGAGAAAAGGAAATTCAATCCACTACAGTGACATATGTTGATTGGTCGCTCCTCAGTACAAGCAACAAATAGATCATAACCACAATATTATCAAAGAAGCCTGCAGACACTCCACCAATCAACCAGCCAGGCAAAACAGGACCAAAGCTGAGTATTTTTGAGAAATACGATCTGATTAAGAAAAAGAATCAGACTCTGACTAGCATCACATACGTCCAATTCTGGAAGTAGACGTTGACTGCACAACACAGGCTGCTATCAACATTCGACACTGAGAAGGGAAGAATGCACATGGAATTTCTCCAAGTGCAGGTACCAGACCCAAAGGTAATCATCGATTACAAAAGGACCACTTTTGAATTCCAGACTAAGGACGTGCACCTAGTCGATCAAATGGATCTGCACAGGAAAAATGGAGAAATGGTTTTCTCCATGTTGTCACATGCTTCCATTATTGCCTCCAGGTTACAAGTGTCTCTGAACAATGTTCAGACATAGTTGAAGCTGGAGAAAATATCATCCTTTGCCAAGGACAACAAGATCAAGATGCTGGAGGAACTGATCCTCAAGATCGGGTATGATCCGTCGAATGTGAAAGCAGTCGAGGAGATGATCAATAAGAAAAACCTAGACATAGCATCTTTGAGGAAACAATTGAAGATGCCACCAACAGTAGACTCGCAGGCAAAGGAAATAGCAAAGACAAAAGGAGAAAAAGATGAAATGCTTAAACTGATCATGGAGAAGAATGCACAACTGAAAGAAATGGAAGCTGAGATGGAGAAACTAGTGAGAGAGAAAGAACAATCAAAACCCATGGAAGTCATTCCATTGAGTGAAGTTCCACTCTGAGGGGTGAGCACAGCATCACTAGTAGAATTTCCATCGGTAAATCCACTGACGTCTCTGGAAAATACGGTTGAATTGGCCAAATCTATGGAAGAGATGAACCTGCAGGAGACAGAGATTAGCAGGCTCAAAAAGGAGATTGAGAACCTTCAGGAACTCAAATATTCTTATCAAACTAGATTCTCCAAAGAAAAACAAGTGTCAAACCAGCTCAAACAAGAGTTACAACAGCTCCGGAAGAAAACAGTGGCAGGTAAAACACTGGCTGAAGTCAAAGAAAGTGTCTGGACAGACATCACCAAGTCTATGAATGAAATATGGCCAATGATACAAATTATGTTTGAGAAAAATAAATTGGTGCAGAGAAGTAAACAAGCCATCGAGAAGATCAGATTAGAACTAGGAGAGATGCCCACACAGGCTAATGAAATCATCAAATTCTTGAATTCTAAAACCAAAGAGGCACTGGAAGAGCTGAGAATTGAAGATAGAACAGAGACCATCCTTGAGGTTAAGAGAGTCTGGACCAAGAGAGGATTGATGCTTCAACTGGAAGAAAAGCTTCAGGCTATGGACCTAGGGGTACAAAAAAATTTCAACAAGATAAAGGCTCTACGGAAGAAAGGTCTTCCTAGTTTGAAGGTGATAAATGACAAACTGATGACACTCCCAGATTACAAAAAGAGACTAGCCGAGGTGGCTAAGGATAGTTTGAATTTTTCAGGAATTCAATGCAACATCAATGGTAAGGCATTCCTAGATGCACTTCAGTTGGACATCAGCATACATCATGATATCCGGTACATCTTCATCACCAAGCCTACTTTCGCCAAGTACACAGAGATGGATGAAATCTACCGAAGGTTACTCAAAGTCAGTGTTCCCAGTCATCTTAGATGGAAAGAGCTTTGTGACCTGATCGAGTAGTCAATGAGCTGTCCCATCCCAGTCAGCTATCTATTCAGACGAGGTCATGCAGAGACCTCACCAACGGTTCACCCAGAAAACAACATGAAGTTGCGGCACATCATCAAACAGTTTCCTATATTTCTGTAATTTGTTGATTTAGTTAGGCTAAAAATAGATTTACCACATCCTGATCTTTAATGACAGGATTGTTTGTAATTTTGGGTTATAAATACTTCACTTTTCAAAGTATTGAGGGTTGATCTTTACACCCGGCGAGCTATCAGACTGTAATATTTTTCAAGAGATCTTCAATTAATACAAAGAGGCATTTTTTCAGGATTCTTGCATGTATTCATTGGTGATGTTTTCTTTTCTAAGTTAAATGTTATTCTCGCTTAGTTATCACACTGTTTTCTAAATCTAATCTTTGAAAGTAACGAACGTTGCGGGATTTATCTTTGTATACCATGTTTCTGACTTTAAAAGATTTAAATGTTTCATCTTCTGATTTTACGATAAAGAAAGTCTTAACTGCTTCTTTGTTGTAATTGGCATTCTCACCTTTTCTGCTTTTCCTCATTTATGCTGGTAAAAGAATCCAGCGATTACATTATCTCACCCTATGAAAATTTTCTTTTCTTTTTGGTTTAGATTTTATTTCATGATATGGACCCCATAGCCCAATGGATGTGTAAACTCTCTCAGCCAACCCAACGAAAACTACAACAAACAAAACCAACACATTCTATTTACCTAGCCTAATATTTTAAAATTTGAAAAAAATCTAACTCATATAGAGAGATCCCTCTTTGAAGTTGGTAAAGCTAGATCCCAACCTTGAAGTGGTTGGATAAAGTTACCTCCCATAGATTTCTTCTTTTCTGAAAAACTCTAGGAAATTTACAGAGCATTAACACCTACTCTACCTAGTCTAGCCTACTCTATCCTAGCCTACTCTACCTAGCCTAGACTACTCTATCCTAGACTAACCTACTCTACCTAGCCTAGCCTACTCCATCCTAGCCACCTCTACATAGCCTAGCCAGCCTAGGTTACTCCATCCTAGCCTATTTGACCTAGCCTAGCCTACTCTACCTAGCCTAGCCTAACCTAGCCTACTCTACCTAGCCTAGCCTATCCTAGCCAACTCTACCCTAGCCTACTCAACCTAGCCTAGCCTAGCCTTGCCTACTCTATCCTAGCCTACTATACCTAACCTAGCCTACTCTATCCTAACCTAGCCTACTCTACCTATCATAGCCTACTCTATCCTAGCCTAGCCTAGCCTAGCCTACTCTATCCTACCCTACTTTACCTAGCTTAGCCTAGCCTACTCTATCTAGCCTAGTCTACTTTATCCTAGCCTAGCCTTCTCTACCTAGCCTAGCCTACTCTATTCTATCCTAGCTAAGCCTAGCCTAGCCTACTCTACTTAACCTACTCTACCTAGCCTGGACTAGCCTAGCTTACTCTACCTAGTCTAACCTACTCTATCCTAGCCTAGCCTACTCTATCCTAGACTAGCTTAGCCTATCCTAGCATACTCTATCCTAGCCTACTCTACTTAGCCTAGCCTAATCTAGCCTACTCTACCTATACTACTATACCTAGCCTAGCCTACTCTATCCTAGCCTAGTCTATTCCACCTAGCCTAGCCTACTCTATCCTAGCATACTCTACCAACCCTAATTTACCTAGCCTACTCTATCCTAGCCTAGCCTACTCTACCTAGCCTAGCCTAGCCT
>JASDQU010029432.1:6984-29032 GCA_032191745.1 Picea mariana | reverse complement strand
AGTGTGGAAAATGTTTTCCTTGACCATCAAATAGTGCTTCAATTTTATACCAACTTGAACGAGGGCATAGAGTTCCTTATCATATGTATGGTAGTTCAAGACTCCCCCATGAAATCTTTCAAAATGATAGCATACCAACTTACCTCCATGTATCATGATTGTTCACATAACATATCACTTGCATATGTATTCTCTTTGAAAGCCTTTTGCAAGTTAGGTAATGCAATAATTGATGCTTGATCAATCCTTCATTTTAGCTCATCGAAAGATTTCTATTAATTCTTTCCCCATTGGAAACTCTTATCACTATTTGTTATGTCATGGAGTGGCACAACTACCATTGAAAATGATGGTATGAAATTTTGTAGGCACTAGGTTCCTAAAAAAAGTGTTGGCCTTTGGTTAAGGAAGCAAGTGAAGATCAAGGAAGAAAAGGGAGAAAGCAAACTTTGTGGAAGACACGGTGACTGATACTGGGTCGAAGTGAGCAAAAGAGCAGAAAAGATGGAGTGAATCTCGAGAAAGAAAGCCGTTGGAAGAGAAGATCGGGGATGACATATAAGCAAGGAAGAAGGATCGTGGACATGTCAGCAAGCAAAAAAATCCACCGTTGTATTCTTTGGAGCATCGTCGAAGAAGGAAGGAAAGACAGGCTGGCGAAGCCCTGAAAATATGGGTCAAGTTGACCTAGGGTTTTAGACACCTAAGGTCAAGGTGGTTTCCATCAAAGATAGAAACTCAAAAGTGGATAGAAGATCAAGAGAAGGACTTCACTGAAGCCCAGAACAAGAACCCTAATCTTAGTTCAGAGGACTAGTTGGAGAAATATATCTTTACCGATATACACGAGATCTTCTTTGGAGGAATCCATCAAGAAATATATGAGTGGCTAGCTGGATTAGCGGATACCTAGTTCGAGATCCAATCTAGACTTCCTGTGGTTTGGAATTCAGAGTTGATCAAGAAGGTCAAGAAAGATGATAAGATTGTATCACAAGAAATAGATCATTGGTTTGATAGTACCATTGGAGGGTACATCACAGAGTTTGTTGTTGATAGAGTAGAATCCTATAGCCAAGCCGAGAGATATTTTTTCAAGGGACCTCGAGGGAAATTTTTGCATTTTCTGAAGCTGAGAATCAAGATGTTATTGCATGAGAAGAACATGTTGAAGATACAATATATTGGTCCGATCAAGAAAGGCTAATGTTTAAAAGTTTGAACAGCGACAGCGACACAGAAGCTGGACATACGCACAGTGGGAGAGTGTTCCGAGAGGTCCACCTTGCAAACTTGTTTAAGAATAACTACGAGGAGGAGGGTTTCTATAGTGGAGAAGAAGAAGATCTGATGGATGAAGAACATTCAGAACCCGCCGGGACAGAGGAGGGACAAGCTGAAGAACTTCGTCGAGGAGAACCTGAAAACTCATAAACCACGCAGACCATCGAAGTAAGTACTTTTATCCTTCCTATTGATTTAGTCTTAAGCAACCATAGTAATCCCAATCACCAGAGTGTCCAAAGAACTGTCCATAGTAGCCCACCACATATTCAGTCAGGAACCCTAGGAAGCTCTATGGTAGATGAGATGAGACTCCCTATCTTTAGGGGAGATGGATTTGAAGATCCTGATCAACACTGGTTCTTGTGTAAAGCCATATGGAACATTAAGAATGTCACAAATGAAGCTATCAAAAGAACCCAATTCAGTGAAACTCTCACAGATTGCGCACTGAGTTGGTACATGAAACTTGTCCAAGGAATTGCACAACCTAAGCCATTGAATCAGATCAAGAACGTGCTGATTGCAGAATTCAAGAAACCTAAGTCAGAATCCCAATGTATCACAAAGATGAAAGAGATCAAGAAGAAGGTAGCTGAACCTTTGTGGGAATTTGATCAGAGATTCAAAACCTTGACAGGCCGATTGACTTTTCAAATCCTGGATGAACAAAACAAAGAATGGTTCATTGTTGCTCTTCTACCACAGATCAGAGTTCCCCTAATGCAACAGAAGATTGCTTCGTAGGCTGAGGCATTGGAGATCACCATGAAGCTAGAATCAGCCCCCATGGGAGAATCCAGTTTAGGTATGAGTCAAATCATGAGTCAGCTAACTAACTTGTCTCTGCAGATCAAAGATATGAAGAAAGACAAGGGAAAAGATAAAAGAGAAGACATCAGGTGTGTCATATGCAGATCATAAGGTCATGACAAGGAACACTACCCTTTATTCAATGAATATTTGGATTTTGGAGCTCCGAGCCCCTTGAAGCAAGTCACCTTACCCTGGTACGAGGTATGCAGAAACAAACATCGTACTGGTGAGAGATATTATATGCAAAAGTATGTTTAGACACCTACAAATTTGTACTGTACATTCTATAATTCCGTAGGACATGATGATAGGGATTGTAGGGCTTATGATCTCATGCATGAAAGGTCAAGAGACATATATAAGATTCAAGGCGAAGTATAGAAAGAAGGAAACACTACGCAGTGCAACTCTCCAGGAAGAGGAAACTTCAATCCTCGCGGTGGGTTCAGAGGAAGAGCTTGAGGAGGAGGAATGAAAAGAGGTCAAGGACAGATCATGTGTTATAACTGCGCACATCTAGGACACCTCGCAAGGGATTGTCAGAACCCTTGTACCACTTGCAGCTACTGCAACTCATTTGACCATGTTATAGAAGATTGTCCTGTAATACTAGCTAAGCTTCAGGAAAGACGAGGACCTCAGCAGAATCTGCAAGTGAAACTGATCTATGTTGAACCTCGTGGAGAAGTCCCTAGAGTCATTGTTATAACTAGAGGAGGCATTGTTATAGGAGAAGACAGACTGACCCAAGGGAAGACGACAGAAGATTCATGAATCAAAAAAGCTACAGAGAAGACCCAGACCTTTGATGCAAAGAAAGAAAGACAAATATTTGAGGAAGCAAGAAAATAAATTAGAGGAGACCAAGGTTCTTCATCAAAGAAAAGACCATAAGTAAGAGAGTATGGAATGCCTCACGCATTTGATCAGTCTACTTCGCCAAGAGGAGGAAAAGAGGTAAGAAAGCTCATGGAATTTCTACATACTTGTATTAAGTTGATTCAGGATGAAAGCGTTGTACAAGAATTAAAAAATTTAATCAGACAATATGAGCAAGGAAAGATAGATCCCTTACTAAATAGGGCAGTACACCAAATCGGTAAGAAGAGAAGGACAAATAAGGAATTATATTTGAATTCTCAAATAGGAGAATACGCGATATACTATGTGGTCCTTGGCTTAGGGTCGGAGATCAATATCATGACGAAGCAAACTTGGGCACAGATGGGAAAAACGAAGTTGATCTATTCCCCTATCAGGCTTAGGATGGCTAATCAACAAGTTGTCAGCCCATTTGGATGATTGGAGCATGTCCCTGTGGACATCGACGGAGTAAGAACATTAGCAAATTTTGAGGTAATTGAAATAGTTGATGACAGTTGCCCTTACCCTACGTTGTTAGGAATCAATTGGGCCTTCAATAACTCTATTGTTGTTGACTTAAAGAAAAGACGTATGACTTTAGAAGGGGATGACCTTAGGGTCATCGCACCTTTAGATCCAGATGAAGGTCAGCGATACACAGAGCCCATCAGAGAAGAAGACTACGCATATGCACTAGAAAACATCTACAAGCTAACAACAAGACAACAGGATTACATTAATCCTACAGCCGATGGGAATCTAAGCTAGCGAAGTGACAATGTGTGCTCATCAGACTCAGAAGAAGCACTGGAGAACTGGTAGAACAAGATGTATGAATTATCTACAAGGATATGTGCTATATTAACCAAAGAAGTTCATTGGATCGGCACAACAGTAAGTAACCTACCCACATTTGATGGTCTAAATCCATTAGAATCCTTCCTATGAGACTTTGAAGCAAGTGCACCAACACAACAGGGGTTCTTGGCAATGGATGAGGCCTTGAAAGCCACACCAACAAGATGGTGGGGGACACGCAAAAGTAATATTACAAATTGGGTACAATGTCATACTCTGATGACAACATGATTCTCAACACAAGTAGAAGGCTGCGAAGTTCGCTACACAGGTCGAAGCTGCCCAAAGGACCATGTGCGAAGAGGCCTGGAGCAACATTCTACAAGAATAGTGGGTACACAAATTCATCAACATGTTGGACATGACACCTATCAACTAGTACCTTCAAGCAGAACTATGCCTCATCACTACAGATTGGAAAGGTATGATTAAGAATTTTATAACTACATTCCTATTTGGAAGTCAATTTCCTTCAGTAGATCAAGCATTATAGATTGTGAGACAGAAAGTATTCGAGGAGGTATCGAGCCTTCCCTTAGAACAGGAAGAGGATGAATGGACTGCACCTCTCCAGAAACTGAAAGGTTGTTACAACATCAATGCCAATGAAGAGGATGATCCGAGGAAGGTGAACATCGCAGAAACAGAAGGCCAGAGAGATGTGGAAGGGCCAGGAGTTGAGTTACCATTTATTGGACAACCGATCAAGATTAAGAAAGTCAATATTAGAACAAAGGAGACACTGAAGCTTTCCAATGTTGGAGATTATTGGGATATTGCTACCATTCACAAGATTACTGAGTTGTTGCATGAATATCATGACTTATTTCCAACCAAGGGCCTATGGGAGAGATGAGGATCCCTTTAAAACCAAATGCTATACCATTCAAACATAGACCTTATAGATTGAACCCTAAATATAAGGAGAAAGTGAAGATTGAGCTTGACAGAATGCTGGAAGCAAGGATTATAGAACCTGTGGAAGAATCAGAGTGGATTAGCCCTATGGTGGTGCAAGAAAAGAAGACACGCGAGATAAGGATCTGTGTAGATCTTAGGAAGTTGAACGATGCTTGTTTACATGACCCCTTCCCTACACCATTCACCGACGAAGTGTTAGATAAGGTGGGAGGACAAGAGGTCTATTCTTTTACAGATGGATTTTCAGGATACCATCAGATTCGGATTGCCAAGGAGGATCACCATAAGACCACGTTTGCCATAGAATGGGGATCCTACCAATATATAGTGATGCCATTCGAATTGAAGAATGCCCCAACCATCTTTTCCAAGGTGGTGGGCGAAGCGTTCAAAGAATTTTTGCATAAATTTCTAGAAGCATATTTTGATGACTGGACCGTGTTTAGTTTGTTGAAAAATCACATTGAATGTTTAAGGCTAACATTGGATAAATGAAGGCAGTGTCAAATTGCTTTGAATCTAAAGAAGTACATTTTCTTTTCACCATTTGGAGTTCTATTAGGACATATTGTATATAAGCAAGGACTGCTAGTAGATCCATCCAAGATCATTATTATAATTGATCTACCCCCACCTACAATAGTTAAACAGCTGCGCACTGCGTTGGGACACACAAGCTACTACAGGAATTTCATTAAAGGATATGCTCAGATTACAGCACCCATGGAGAAGTTGTTGAAAAAGGATTGTCAGTTTAGTTGGACTGAAGAATGCCATCATATCTTCGACACACTGAAAGAGAAAATGGTTACTGCGCCCATTCTGGTCTTTCCAGATTGGACCAAGGAATTTCATGTACATGTTGATGCATCTTCCATTGCATTAGGAGTTGTGTCAGCACAACCAAGAACAAGAGACATTGACCACCCGTTATCCTTTGCTNGTTAGTACATTAGGAGTTGTGTCAGCACAACCAAGAACAAGAGACATTGACCACCCGTTATCCTTTGCTAGCAGGAAGCTATCTACAACTGAGATTAATTATACCACTACTGAAAGAGAGGGATTAGCCATGGTGTATGCATTGCAAAAATTTCGCCACTATTTGTTGGGAGGACACTTTAAAATGTTTACTGATGACTCCGCGCTGAAATACCTGGTCAACAAGCTAGTGTTGGGGGGAAGGATATGCAGATGGCTTCTGTTGTTTCAAGAATATGATTTTGAGATCATAGTAAAACTAGGAAGAATGAATAGGGGTCCTGACCACTTGTCAAGGTTGGAACATGGAGAAGAGCCCACTAATATGAAAGATACACTGCCAGATGCACAGTGACTATCCATTAGAAAGATCGATGACCACTTTGTAGAGATAGTATAGTTCCTATCAACAGGAATGGCACCTAGTGAGTACACAATTCCATAGAAGAAACAACTAGTAGTGCGCACTGCAGATTTCTCAGTTATAGTTGGACATCTATACAAGATAGGACCGGATGAGATATTACAAAGATGTGTTATGGAGGCAGAACAATCGCTAATCCTTGCAGAAGCTCATGAAGGCATCGCATGAAGACATTATGCAAGTAAAGCAACTGTGCAGAAGGTTCTTAGAGCTGGCCTTTGGTGGCCTACTTTACATAGATATGCTAAAGACTATTCCAGAGCCTACGATGTATGCCAGAAGGTTGGGAAACCATCCAGAAGAGATGAAATGCCATTAGCACCACAACTGGCCCTACAATCATTTGAGAAATGGGTCATTGACTTTGTTGGACCTATACACCCACCAGGAAAGTTCACAGGATCAAGGTACATAATTACAGCAGTAGAGTACTTGACCAGATGGGTCGAAGCTAGAGTAGTCAAGGACTGTAGTGCAACTACAGTTCCGCGCTTCATATTTGATGACATCATAACCAGGTTTGGATGCCCAAATATCCTTATGAGTGATCAAGGAACACATTTCATCAATAAGACAGTTGAAGCCTTGATTGAAGAATTCACAGTCCAACATCAGAAGAGAACACCGTACCATCCTCAAGAAAATGGGATAGTTGAAGCATTCAACAAGATCTTGGAGACAACACTAACCAAGATTTGTTGTGTGAACAGAGATGATTGGGATTTAAGAGTACCAATAGTGTTATGGGCCTATAAAACCACTTGCAAGAAGCTAATAATGTAGACCCCCTTCAAGTTGGTATACGGTCTTGAAGTTGTTGTTCCAATGGAATATCTGGTACCAAGCCTGAGAATTGTTGCTTTTACAGATATGGACGACACTGGAGTTGTTCAAGAGAGGCTCACACAATTGGTCAAACTTGAGGAAGATCGATTCATTGCAGGATTCCATTAGCGAGTTCAGAAGGAAAGAGAGAAGGCCTACCATGACATGCACATCAAGCAAAAGGCATTTGGACAAGGAGACCTAGTGCTGGTCTATGACAACAAGTTCATAAAACATCCTGTAAAGTTCATAACGCATTGGCTCGGACCATATGAGATCGCCTATGTCACAGAAGGAGGAGTTGCGCAGCTGAAGACGTTAAATGGAGAATGGAAGGAAGGATTAGTGAATGGGAGTCGGTTGAAGTTGTACTATGACAACTAGCTACCTCGCAGCTCTCAGTAGAAGCATGAAGAAAAGGGTCTAGGTACTAGGTGCAGTTGAAACTGGGTACCAGACATAGAAAAGACAGTCTGCACAAGGGATGGAGAGGAGGCAAAGAGAAGAACGCAGAGGCTGCACTGCGTAGCCTGGAGTCAAAGTAAAATAGGAAGATCATATTTGAAGTGCCTTGGGACGATTCACAGGTGAGTGTTGGGGGCATGTTGGCCCTTGGTTAAGTAAGCAAGCGAAGATCAAGGAAGAAAAGGGAGAAAGTGAACTTCATGGAAGACACAGTGACCGATACTAGGTCGAAGTGAGCAAAAGAGAAGAAAATATGGAGCGAAGCTCGAGAAAGCAAGCCGTTGGAAGAGGAGATCAAGGATGAAAAATAAGCAAGGAAGAAGGATCGTGGACATGTCAACAAGTGGAAAAAGCCACCATTGGATGCTTTGGAGCACCACGTGAGAAGGAAGAAAAGACAGGCTGGCGAAGCCTTGAAAAATCTGGGTCAAGTTGACCTAGGGTTTTGGTATCTAGGGTTTTGGACACCTAGGTTTCGGCCTAAGGCTGTCGATGAATGATTATAATGTATAAATAAAGGTCTAAAGAGCCTAGGTTGGGTTGGTACGGTAATATTGTATTGTGGCTATTAGTATCGAGTTAGGTGAGAGAGGAGTATTGTGTGAGAGGGAAGTGTTGAGTACGAGAGCCTTCTGAGTTGTAAGATCTTTAGCTGGGTGCATAGGGAGAGGAGAAGAGAGAAGATATGCTAGCTAAGAGCACAAACAAGAACTGTATGCTTTAACCTAATATAATATAACACAGTTCTGTGGAGGTATCCCTAGAGAGAGGGTGAACCACATATATTTTGTGTTGTATGAGATTGGTATTTTGTATTTGTCATTGATATACTATGATTGCATTACTGCTTCAGATATGATAGGTAGATGTGAAGAATAGATCTAAGTTGATAAGTGATATATGAATGATGCGTTGTTCTTGTGTTAGATCCACTTGATATTCTCTTTGGTTGTAGACATCTCTGTCCTGCAACCCCCTCATAACTGCTTCGGGTGAGACTGCATCCGCTTCGCAGGTGTTGCCGAAAGGTCTAGTAGTTAGGGCTTGTTGGTGCGCTCTTGTTGCTGAACCTTGGGTCTGCCCCTGTACCAACACAAAGCTCCTAACTTCAATGACATTAGTAAGAACTGACCACTTGAGGATGACCACTTGAGGATGACCTCAATTTGCTAACATTAGTAAGAATTGGCCTCCATCTAGTGACATTAGTAGGAACTAGCCACTTGAGGATGGAATCCTCTAATATATTGAGCCATGTATTCTTGCATTCTAAGCCGATACACGTACCTTTTTAAGTTGGAAATTGTCCTCCCAACACCAAAATGTCTTGCAACCTTAGAGGTGTGATCCTCTTTAATAAGTTTCATCCTCTCACCTTTAGGGACATAGACTTTGTCTAACTTGTAGAGAAATCTATTCTAGATATGATAGTATGCATTATCATCACCTTCTTCTATAGAAATTTGGCAATGTAGCTATTGAAACACCTCGTTAAAGTCCTCATCTTTTGTATATGCCTCTTTGTATGCATAATGGGTAAAAGGCTCCATGTGCATAAGAGTTTCCAAAGCTCTAATATTGGATGTGGATGGCCTTTAAAGCATGTCTATCAACTTACTAATGCTGCCCTTTTTATATTTGATGATTAGATAAAACTACTACAAAAAAACCCATCTAGTTGTAATGTATGGTTTGTTGAAGCTTACTTTGGACCTAAAAATGTTGCAATGTTTGGTGATGAGTGTGGATAATGGTCTCCTTTCCCATTAGATAATTCTTTCACTTCTTAACAACTTGAACCAGGGCATAGAGTTCCTTATCATACATAAAGTAGTCCAGGGCTCCCCCATGAAACATTTCAGAATGATAGAATACCATCTTACCTCCTTGCATCAAGATTGTTCACATAGCATATACACTTGCATATGTCTCCACTTTAAAGGATTCTACACGTTAGGCAATGAAAGGACTGGTGCTTGATTGATATTTTGTTTCATCTCATAAAAAAAAAAATTGTTTATTTTTTCCCCATTGGAAACTCTTACCACTAGTTGTTATGGCATGGAGTGGCATAGCTACCATTGGTTGTTATGGCATGGAGTGACATATCTACCACTAAAAATAATGTTATGAACTTCCATGGGTACTGTGTTTCCCCAACAAAGCTACTAGCTTCAGTGATATTAGTAGGAACTAGCTACTTAAAGTTGGAAACCATTTAATATGAGTGAAAATTTGCTTGACCATTAGTTTTAACAAAAAAAAATAAAAATTATGTTAATATAATTATAAAATAGATTTGGCTTCAAACCATTTAATATGAGTGAAAGTTTGCTTGAACACTATCTTAAGAAGTATTGTTATTAGTTGTGGGAGGGTTTTGTCACAAGGTTGAGGATAAGTTATGGTTCTAGAGGATAGAGGATAAGTTATGGTTCTAGTTAATGACACCATGACTTGTGTTAGCGAAAGTAAGATGGTTGTATATGGTTGAGGCTTCTTATGGCTCATAAAGACAAGTAAATGGCTCATAAAACTATAAGAATTATTTAGTGTAAGGTCTAGATAAAGTCATTTAGAATATTTTTTGTTTAAAAAAATTGTATTATTATCAAAGAGATTTATAATTACATGTATATTATTACTAAAGTCGTTGGTTCTATTATCACGTGGAATTGATTGGGTCAAAAAGTCTTTAGGTTTTTTATTTTGATTCATTAGTGTTGTTTTAATTTTTTGACTTTATCTTTTTCCTATAATCATTTTTGGGTTTTGACACAAATAATCTAAAGAGTAGTGTGGAGGTTGGTCTATAATCCTTGGGTTACATCATGATCATCACGATAAGTTGGAAAAGCCATCAACTTTAGTATATTTTATGCCTCCACTACCATCCTAACATGTCACCTCTTCCATCATGTACATAGACCCCTCCACTTTGTCCCTTTGCCCGTTAGAAGGTCAAATCATGCTCATTTTGTATGCTGCCATCTCATCAGATAGTTTGCAACGCATCCAAAGTACATTATTCTTTCATCACCATCATTGCACTCATGAGCCTTGTCAGACAATATCTCCTTGTTTCTAGCACTTATATTTTTAAAAATATAGCCTAGGATTTCGTCATTAAAGATTTTAACTGTTTTTTCCAAGCTTTCAAATTACTTCTATCTTGGCGCTGCAAACATTGGTGCTTTCAGACAGGCGCTATGGAAATTGTTGCGAACTGGCTGGAGAAAGTGAGTTGGAGGTTAGATCTGCAAACAGACTTATTCAAGCTCAAGGATATCAGTCTTCAAGTCATAGCCACCAGGTACTCCATGAGTTTTTTTAGCTAAATTGGAGGACATGAAAGGATTTGTTTATCATTTCTTCTCTTAGGCGTTGCGAACTCGTGATCCGCACTGCAAACTTTCCCACTTACCCTGTTGTCACAATCTCAACCAATTGCATGATATTTGAGCTTCTTTTTAACCAAAGCCTTAAACAAACCTTGGTTTCAGACCACCTTTCATATCTCATGTCCAAATTGTTCATGATTGTAGCTATGTGAGACATTCTCCAGACACAAACCTAAGAGAGAGCCTTTGAGAGGGGTGTGTGGTTCCTATATGAGATAGAGTTGGAACGTAGAGATGGAATCCTCCTCACAAAGAGTTGATAAGAGCTCTAGATGATTCTCTTGTGTAACACAGTGAGAAAGGAGATCTGTAGAGTTGGGCATGCATGTGGTTGAGCACAAGGTGAACATGTGAAATCCCAAAGTGTTGCATCGTCATGAGAACATAAATAAAGATGATGTATTAGCCTCCTCTGATCAAAAGACTTGATGACAAACTCCAGATGAATCTCCTATGTAATGCAGTGGGAAAGAAGATCTGTTGAGTGGACGTGCCTGTGGATGAGCATAGGTGAACATGATCCTAGTGGCTGAGCACTAGTGAAGAAGTGGTTCTTCTTTGTAATGCAATGAGCCATATATATGGACATCCCTATGGATGTGCCCCTAGTGGATGATCACTAGTGGGTGTATAAGATCCCTTGTTATATTTTTCAAGAGTCAGACCTGCCTGTAACCCTAATTGTAATGTAGAGGGCACAGATCGGCCCCACCCTAATGTAATTAATTAATGTAAAAGATAATTAATCTGGTTATTATTAATTATAATGTGACTTAGAGAGGTCAGCCATGTTGTGCCAATAGACACTTTTGTTGATAGGTCAATTCTAATATAAGTAAAGGTAGATTCCCCATTGTGGAAACATATCTTTCATGTGAGTTTGGAAATTTCAGTAAGTACACCTTCTTGGGAAAAGTGTGCACCTCTCTTGGGCGCTAGTCTTCTAGGGTTTGAGCACCCTCTTGTGTGCTAGGTTTTATTGGTGGTGAAGGTCTTTCTCTTGAAGAATATAGCAAAGGATTTTGGTTGGGTTTTCTTCCCTTGTTGAGAATGGTTTCCCAGGATACTTCTTGTGTTCTTGTGCATGGTGTTTCTTCTTGTGATCTTGGTTGCTGCAACATTATTCATTATGGTTAAGTGAAATGCTAAAAATAGAATGAACTTCATGCTTAACCTTTCATATTGAAAAATCAACATGGTATCAGAGCATATGTCTTGAAGAACCCATTGCACAAACTATTTCCAACCATCCTCTCTCTCTTCTGCAGAAACCGTACGACCCTTCTAGGGTTCCCAGAAAATCCATACGACCTACTCTTCTGAGGGTTTCCAGCACTTGAAACTTGGACGCTGAGGCTAAAAAATACATAGGTGTGTATGGCCTCCTTCAGCGCACCTCCAACAAGTATCAAATTGCAATTCCGAGCATTTTGACTTTTTGGCCCTAGGGTTTCTAGTGTTTCGCTAATTTTTGTAGAAAATTTCATAATTGTGTTTCTGCAACTCTTTGAAGAAGCTATTTAGCTTACCAGGGCTATCATATTTATCTAAGGCCTATTTTTGGTAGTCATCAGTCCAACAAAACCTAAAAGTGCTAGCCTAGCCTAGTCATTAGGTTTTCTAGCCTAGTTGACAAGGGTTTTTGAAGAATCCAAAATGAGAAAAATCATGATGGGAGGCAAGCTTGATGATTCAAGCAAACTCAATTCCAAGAAGACAAGACCTCAAAGAAATGAAGACATAAACATCTCAACACTCTCGAGTATGGTCCCTACCAATGATAATACTTGGTTAATTGATAGTGGTGCCTCTAGGCACACGACCGGTCTTAGAAATCACCTAACACATTTCGTTGAGAAAGAGACACATCTACATGGTGTTCTTGGAGATGATGCCAGATGTAATGTGAGAGGAATTGGAACTTCTACCTTCAAACTAGATTCAGACATCGAGCTTCAATTAGAAGAAGTACTATATGTACCCGGAATGAAGAGGAACCTTGTCTCTATTTCTGCCTTGGAAAACAAAGGCTATAAGATTACCTTCTCAGAAGTAAGAGTTCTTGCATGGCACAAAGACTCTCATATAAGTTATTCCAGGGTAATTAGTGTCCGAGAAAACAACTTGTACATATTAACCATCAAACCAGTCCAAGCCTTATTACATGACACTATTAGCTTGAGTGAGCTATGGCATAGAAGACTTGCTCACATTCATTATAGAGCTCTTCCATCTCTAGGGAAAATGGTAACAGGTCTAGTAGAAATACAGATTTAGCATAAAGGTGTTTGCAAATGTTGTGCCCTTGGAAAAAATGTTAAAGGATCCTTCCCAAGCAGTGACAATAGATCCAAGGAAATCTTGGAATTGATACATTCAGACGTATGTGGGCCAATGATTGTTGCATATTTAAATGGGTACTTATACTATGTACTCTTCATAGATGATCACTTCAGGAAAACTTGGATTTACTTTCTAAAGAACAAGGATGGAGTCCTTGCAAAACCTCCCTGAAGGGCTATCTCTCTCTATCGATACACTTCACACTACTCTACATCATTTGTCTGTTGGATCGCCCCTATATCTCTTGTCCTACCCCGTTACTAGTCCATCGAGGTGCAGGTATCCAATTCAATCCACTTACTGGTCCTTCCTTCCTTCCTGGGTGAGTGTTACTGGGCATTTGGCAGTGGGTTGTGATTCGTCCATCTATAGTACGACTTCACCTCTCAAACGTTGGTTGTTTGTCTGTTGGCCCACCCCACCCCCGAATATGTTATTAATCAATCGAATCAATATCTTTCCACTCCATGCAAGCATGGGTATTTCAAGAATTCAAAGCTCAGATTGAGAACCAGACCAGAAGAAAAATAAAAATATTAAGATCAGATAATGGAGGAGAATACACCTCAAAAGAATTCAACAGTTTTTGTATTGAAGCAGGAATCAAGAGGGAGTTCACAGTTCCTTACAACCCTCAACAAAATGGGGTAGTTGAAAGGAAAAACAAAACTATCATTGATGCAACAAAAGCAATGATACATGATCAAAGTCTACCTATGACTCTATGGGCATAAGCATGTATGACAATAGTATATGTTCAAAATACAAGCCTTCATCAAATCCTAAAGAACATTACTCCAGAAGAAGCCTTCACTGAAGTGAAGCCTGAGATTGGACACTTCAGAATATTTGGATGTCCAGTATACCTTCATGTACCCAAAGAAAAGAGATCCAAGCTAGAACCTTCAGGAAGGAAGGGAACATTTGTTGGATACAGTGAATCCTCAAAATCTTATTGAATCTACATTCCTGGTCAGAGACAAATTGAAGTAAGCAAAAATGTTACTTTTGAAGAAGAAGTAGCCTTCCAGAAATCCAGAGAAGCTCAGGTGGAAATTGATAGTGAGAGAATACCTTCTCCCCCTTCGACAGTTTTTAGAGGGAGATAGATATTATTCCAAATGATCCAATAGCTCTAGTTGATCCAGTTGTTCCAGCTGATTCAGTTTCTCCAAGCAACATACCCAGAAATATTACATTTGGACATAAAAGGCATTCTTGGGCCCGACAAACTCTACAAGAAGCAGAAGGGCATAAAGCCCCACTAGGAAAAACCAAAGAGAGAAAAATACCAAAGATATTCTCAAGCTATCTTTCAGCCATGACCCACATTATCGAATCAGAGCCAACTTGTCATGGAGAATCTTCAGGTGAACAAGTATGGAAAGATTCCATGACTGAAGAATACCAATCTATATTAAAAAATGATGTATGGGATGTTGTTCCAAGACCAGAGAGAAAGTCTGCAGTGACTTCCAAATGGATTTATAAAATCAATCATGTTGTTTATGGAAACATTGAAAAATACATATAAATAGTTGTGGGAGTTGTGTCCAGAGGGTTTTCACAAGTAGAGGGAATTGACTATGACGAGACTTTTGCACCAGTAGTCTGATACACCTCCATCCGATATATCATTGCACTAGTTGCTTCCATGGGTTGGAAGCTACATCATATGGATGTAAAGACAACCTTTCTCAATGGTGAAATTGAGGAAGAAGTTTATATTGAGCATCTATAAGGATTCGTTGTACACAATGAAAGATCTCATGTATGCAGATTGAAGAAAGCCCTATATGGTCTAAAACAAGCACCATGTGCTTGGTAGGAGAAAATGGATGGATTTCTGATGAGTTTGGGCTTCAATGAAAGTGTTGTTGATCCAAACTTATATTATCACATTGATGGCAATGAGTGTTTGATTTTGGTCCTATATGTAGATGACCTTTTCCTCACCGGTTCATAGAGACTCATTGATGAATGCAAAAAAAGCATCGAATGCTCAATTTGAAATGAAGGATTTGGGCTTGATGCACTACTTCTTGGGACTAGAAGTATGGCAGAGAACAGATGATGTTTTCTTGAGTCAAGGAAAATATACTATGGAGATACTGAAAAAGTTCAGCATGATAGAATGCAAATCCATGCCCACTCCAATGGTAATGGATTTGAAGAAAATGAGTAATATTGATGTAGGAGATGTAGATCCACACTTATACTAACAATTGATTGGATCATTGATGTATATGGTTAACACCAGACCAGACATTTGCTATGCCGTAAATGTGCTTAGCGGATTTATGATCCAACCGAGACAGACACACTGGATAGCTGCAAAATGTGTATTGAGATACTTACGAGGCTCAATTGGTTTTGGCTTGAGATATGCCTCCATTGTGGACTTGAGCCTACAAGGATATGTCGATATAGATTGGGCAGGAAGCACAGTAGACAGAAAAAGAACCTCTGGTTGTTTCTTCACTTTAGGTTCTACCATGGTTTCCTGGTGTAGCAGAAAACAAAGCTCTGTGGCATTAAGCACCATAGAGGAAGAGTACATTGCATTGAGTGTAGCAGTCTACGAAGCAGTGTGGCTTCACAAACTTCTGAATGACTTGTTCGATCATGAGATGGATCCCAGAGCTGTGTAAAGCTCTCTAAGAACCCTGTGTTTCATGACAGATCGAAACACATTGAAATAAAGTATCACTATATCAGAGACATTGTGCAGAGGAAAACAATACACATGCAATATCTTCATACTCATGAACAAATCCCAGATATCTTCACCAAACCACTTGTCGAGACAAAGTTCAATTATTTTCGTGAGAGACTTGGCCTGGTGGAAAATTCCTCTCTAGTTGAGAGGGAGTGTTGATGATTGTAGCTACATGAGACATTCTACAGACACAACATGAGAGAGATCCCCTGAGAGGGGTGTGTGGTTCTTATCTTACACAGAGCTGGAACATAGAGATGGCCTCCTCCTTACAAAGAGTTGAGAAGAACTCCAAATGATTCTTCTGTGTAATGTAGTGAGAAAGGAAATCTGCAGAGTTGGACGTGCATATGGCTGAGCACAAGCTGAACATGTGAAATCCCAAAGTGTTGGGTGCATCATCATGAGAACATAAATGAAGATGATGTATTAGCCTCCTTTGAGCATAAGAGTTGATGAGAAACTCCAAATGACTCTCCTATGTAATGCAGTGGGAAAGAAGATTTGTTGAGTGGATGTGCCTGTGCATGAGCACAGGTGAATGTGATCCTAGTGTCTGAGCACTAGTGAAGAAGTGGTTATTCTGTGTAATGTAGTGAGTCAGAGATATGGAAATCCCTATGTATGTGCCCCTAGTGGATGATCACTAGTGGGTGTATAAGATCCCTTGTTATATTGTTCAAGAGTTGGACCTGCGTATAACCCTAATTGTAATGCAAAGGGTACATGTCGGCCCCACCTTAATGTAATTAATAATTAATGTAAAAGATAATTAATCTAGTTATTATTAATTATAATGTGACTTAGAGAGGTCGGCCTTGTTGTGCCAATAGACACTTATGTTGACAGGTCAAATCTAATATAAGTAAAGGTAGATTCCCCATTGTGGAATCATATCTTTCATGTGAGTTTGGAAATTTCAGCAAGTACAACTTCTTGGGAAAAGTTCACACCTCTCTTAGGCGCTAGTATTCTAGGGTTTGAGCACCCTCTTGTGTGCTAGGTTTTATTGGTGGTGAAGGTCTTTCTCTTGAAGAATATAGCAAAATATTTTGGTTGGGTTTTCTTCCCTTGTTGAGAAGGGTTTCCCAGGATACTTCTTGTGTTCTTGTGCATGGTGTTTCTTCTTGTGATCTTGGTTGCTACAACATTATTGGTTGTGGTTAATTGAAATGATAAAAAGGAATGAACTTCATGCTTAACCTTTCTTATTGAAAAATCAACACAGATGATTCTACTTACTTACCTTAGCGTTGTGAACCCCCTATTCTGGTGCTGCAAACTCTGTGCAGCAACTTGGCGCTACGAATCCCCTGTCCCAGAAATTTTTACACAACCCTTTTCAAACGGATTCTCATTTTCAATATTAAGATTGTCTAGTCTGAGATTTAAAATTTGTTGGCTTCTGAAGTCATTGTGAATTTTTTCAAGAGAATGGTGAAATGATGAACAAGACCTTTTTGCAGCAAGTTGTTTCCTTATACATTCATGATTCTGTGTAACCTTCATTCATCTACATGTCTGTAAGCTATCTTTCCTTATAACTGGAGGTCAAATAGGCTGATAAACATATTGATCCTTATACAAAGCAATTCCTTTGAGAAATATCATCCATCAAAACCCTAGTCCTTTGTTTTTTTCCTGGTTTGCCTCTTGCATCATTTAAATTGGTGGTAAAAGTTTCTTCATATGAAATCAATGGATACTCCACAACAAAAGAAGGCTCACAAGGGAGAGGAAATTGTGAGGACTGAACCCTATGACATGCAGTTGTTTGTTGTTGAATCCCTGATCAGGGAAGTCTTCCAAAGAATGGTATGTTTTAATTTATGTCAGAATATGCTGAGGGGGCACCTTGAGGTGGCTAGGGAATTTTATTTGAATTTTGATGTAACCAAAACTAAAGTTGGTGTTGAAACAATTCTAAATTTTTTTATCCCTAAGACCTAAAATTTCCTTTTTCGGGTTTCGGCTTTTCATAAAATGCAAGTTTTGTTATCATTCCCAAATGCATCGTACCGATTTCCCGAAGAACTCAATTATTTAAATAATAAAAGGCAAAAAACCTAAAAGTATTATAATAATCCCGACGCATTTTCTATAAGATTATCTTAATCATGATAAGCTTTAAACCTAATGGATTTAAGGTTAACTTTAAAGAGTTTTCGGGATTCGGAGTTTGTTGAAAACATATTTTTCAATACAACTTGAATCGCGAATTCCCGATCCCCGATTTCCCGAAATAAAGAGAGTTAGTTAAAATGATAATTAATTAATTCTCTAACGTAAAAAGTTAAGGCTTAAGTTAATCATTTCACAATTTTGGGATTCGAGGTTCAGTGATAACACATCTCTTGTCAAAATGATCCTCGAAATCCCGACCCATAATTTGTGTTAAACCGAACTAACTCTATTTTGTCCTTAACCCTGATTAGTTAGTTAATTAAGATGAATTTAAGTCCTATTTTTAAACATGTCGCGATTTCGCAACTTCAAAAATCGGGATTCATCAATGACATACTTCTTGTCAAAATCATCCCCGAAATCCCGAAACGCTTAATATCAATCAATTACTTTGCTAAAACGTTTAAGTCTTAATTAACACGTCGTGATTTCACGATTTCAGAGATCAGATTTCATCGATGACATACTTCTCGACAACACGATCCCCGAAATCCCGAAAAACAAAATCTTCAGTCTTAATCTATGATTAGCACAAATTAACCTTTTTCCAAAGCATGATTAATGATAATCATTTTTTAAGGTTTCGTTCATGTTTCGGTTTCTGATTGAATAAAATGTTTCAAGTTTTCTTTAAAATTCAAAGGCGCCAAAATACAACCATTTAAATCATGAATAACTGGTGATACGTGGTACTAATGCGTATCTCAGTAAAATATCTACCGCATTAAATGCCTTGAATTCTTGTCAGTTGCGTCAATCCCGTCATTGTTAAATGAATTAAAAGAGTATTTGAATGTCTGTGTTTTCATTTTATCAAGCGCAAGAAGCACTCAGCTGAGCTCATTCATTCCTTTCTGTGACATGTTTTCCATTTAACGTAAAGTCATGGTGCCGAAAAAGGCACCAAAGAAGAGTGAAGATACACAGGAAGGAGATATCATCTCCGACACCACGCCACATGCTATAGACTCCATTAAATCTTGGACTCAAATCTCTTAATTTCTGGAATGTGAATTCAAGAATGCTCATCCTGATTCTGAGAATCACTATCGGGACATAGCAGAATCAGAGCTTCATAAGATCATCGCACGCCATCAACTCGTGTCATACAATGATATGATCAGTTAGGCCCTGGAAAAGGTCGATATCCCGACGAGGAGCATCTTAAATGACCAAGGAGTCATCGTTGGCTCATTCAGGCCAGAACATATACAAGTAATGTATAAACTCTCACCAAATCCTAAACATACTTTTAATTCCGAGTTTTTAGCAGAATTTCAGAGGAAAGAATGCACCGAGGTAGACCAGACTTATCCTAATATAATTAGAGACCGGTGGATATGCCCATCAAAATTTAGAGCCGATACCCATGGGGTTTATGCTACAACATCCTTGAATGAATACATGGTCTACGTAGCCATTATGTTGTGTAGACTTTTCGGGAGAAAAGATCCCTGCCATTTTCATGCGGATTGGGTGCCCTTTTTAGAAGAATCTTTAGAAGGGTATGCTTTTAACTGAAGTAAGATTTTGTCGGATAACCTAACACAAGAAATATCAAACTACAGAGTTGCAAAATCTAAGGGACAACCAGTGGCCTTTTACATGTCAACATACATCATGGATGCAATCTGCTATGTAACTCCTTTTCCCTTAATGAATTGGATTTGGAACATAACCTGTCCAGAACCCATTCATGAATATCATTCTTCCCTTTGGGAAGAAAATGCTAAGGATGTGAACATTATAATTCTGATGCATAAAATATTTTTTGGATGCGAACCCCCTCGCATTTCTGATACAGTCACAGAAAATGTTAAAGAAATAGCCAACTGGTTTATTGACGAGATGTTTTCCTACATTAGGGTTTATGGTTGTTCTATTCCCCCTCATGCACTCCCTAAATTCCTACCAGATAGATTGGTGTGTAGAGAGGTAGCCCACCAGACAGTAAAAGGCGGCATTGGATTAGATCTAAAGGCAGCTTAGAAGAAGTCATGGTCAACTTTCCCTGTACATATCGGGAAATTTTCATTATTGAAACTAGGCCATTCTAAGGTAGAAGCCAAATAACTAGAAGAAGTAAAATTGGTAGATATTGAACACAGAAAGCATGACCCCTATCAATTAGTAAGCAAACATTTGATGCATTGTAATTTAAAAGCCTATGAGCACGAAACATCTGTTTATGATGATTTATTCAAAGAGGTTAAATCCTATGAAGAGGTATTGAACATAGTACAGGCCCTGCCACATGACTCATAGATTGGTTTCGTGTTATTCTAGAGCCATAGGCGAAGCTATTTACCCAAAATTTTGTAGGGCGAAGCAACGACCCCACCTCCAGAGCAGGAAGGGCCTCCCCCAGGCTTTGAAACAAATATACAGGACAAAGAAAATACTAAAGGCAAGATGAAGGATACTGGAACACCTTCACAAGACACAGAAATTTCCGAGACAAAAGAATCAAAGGCAGGGAAGGGAAAGGAGCTAGAAACATCCCCAGAAATCCCTAAAGACGTTCCAGAAAAGACAGGAGGAACAACATCGACAGAACTTGGAAGTCCCATTACTTCCTTGACTCCATTGTAGTCCACTTATGGAAACCCCCATGAGGGAGCTCTGTATGTCAGTGATCTGGAGCCAATTTCTAGGGATGAGATTCCTTCATCAGATTATTTTTTCAGTAAAAAGAGAAGGGCAATCTTGAAACAGGAAATCCATCCAAGAGGATATGGGATGGTTAAAAATAATAGGGTCATTATAGATGGAAAGAAACTTAAAGATGGAGAATTTTCTATAGAGATAGCAGGCACGATGGGAGCTATAACGTCGGCAAATTTATATTATGTGGGAAGTTTGACAACTATGTTGGAACAAAAAGACCAAATGATATCTCATCTACAGGGTAAATTGAAAGAAACCGAAATAAATATCAGTTGGGGAATAAAAAAAGGTCTAGAACAAGCTAGATTAAAAGATATTCAAGAGATTCAGAAAATGAAAACAAGCTTAGAGGAGGCAAATCAGATAATACAGGTCACTCAGGCACAGGTCCTAAAGCAAGAAGAAGTAAATAAACAATTATGAAATAAGATTAGCACTATTTCAAATCAAGTGGTAGAGCTTGAAATTTTCCAGGCTCGGGTATTGGGAATACATTTGAAGATAGAAGAAGAACAACATAAAGTGTTTTTAAATCTAGAAGTTGTCCAGAATTACTTTCAGGAAACAAATAAATCTTTGGAGAATGTTCTCCAGAAAGAAAGAGAAGTGAAAGCAGCCATAACGACTTTCCAAAAAGCAGTAGCCCTTTCAACAAAGGAAGAGGTCGGAAAGATTCAGAAACTATCCATTTCAGAACAGGTTAATGGAGATGTAATACTCAAAGTGTGGGAAGTAGACCTGGATGAAAATAAAAGAATAACCAGAGATGTCAATGATGATTTTCAAGGAATTTTTGATCTCTTAGAAAGAACTTCATTGAATATTGGAAAAAATGATTGTCCTGGATTATTAGGAGAGATTAACATTGTCAAGCACCAGCTAAGGTTCAAGGAAGATTTGGAGGAAATGAAGGTAGAGATCCCAAAAATTAAGGCAATCAATATCACCGAAATCGACAAATGGATAGTGATACCGAACTTAAAGTTGCAAACTATTAAGTTCACAAGGAAGATAATAGAAGATCGTTTGCCCGAATTACAAAAAATATTCTTCATATTTGAAGAAAAAGAGATACCAGACGTTCCTAGAGTTTTAGTGGAGTTTTTGGGAAAGTGTATTCACTGTCTTGAGGTAGAAGAAGGAAGTTCGTCAACACAAACATAAAAATACTCTTTTGAATATTTTCATCATTAGAATAATAAAGCAGTTAGAAAAGAAATGTAAACGGTTTGACATTATTCATCCATGTAACCGTAGTCTTAGGAAGTTGGTTAATCACCAACGGGAAAATATTTG
>JASDQU010029430.1:3150-13702 GCA_032191745.1 Picea mariana | reverse complement strand
AGAAGTTGACGTATCAACTACCCCCATTGGGGCCCAGAAACCTTTTAGATTTTCATCTTCCGGGGTTAGGGTTTTGGATTTAATTATGTTAAAAAGGCACTTGGAGCCTCATTGTAACGATAATATTATTGCGAATGCGAGTAGCCATCACATCTCTTCTATGAGATAAGTTACCACCACTCTAAAGAGTCTTTCACTCTATAATTTTACAATCTTTGTACATTTTCTCCCATTAATAGAAATTGTTTATTATTGTATCTCTGTGTTTATGGTTACGTCTCTGATACATTTCTGTTATATTATTGGATATCTGAGATATCAATGTATATTTCTTTGTTATATCCCTGCTATCATTTCGTGCTGAAAATAATTCGGATCAGTGGTATCAAAGCAGCCTGCTCTTGATCATTTTTCAATGCATGTCCCCGACGAGTCTAAGTATAGCAAATTGGGTCTCAAGATTTTCTTTCTTGAGGACAATCTCTCTCACATGCCCAAGAAACCCTCCATGGTGGAAGAAAAGAAAAATGACAGAGCAGATGATTCTATTAATCTATTTCTTTAGCAAGCTCTCACACAACAGAGGGATGAAATGATGGAGAATTTTTCCCACATCCTTCAATGTTGTCGATAACAACATGTGTGTATTCATTAAGCGACCACTTTGGAAGCACCTTGCCTTTAAAGGTACAAGTTAATTTTGGTATTCCCATATTTGAAGGACAGATAGATGCAGATGTCGTAGAAAAATGGTTAAATTTGCTAGAAGGTTATTTCTCTATTCATAATTTCTCTGACAGGGAAAATACCACCTTCGTACTCCTTAAGGCTCTCCCCCATGTCAAACATTTGTGAGAAATTTACTAGGAGGAAAGTTCCATAGAGGAGTCTGGAATATATGGGGCCGAGCCCACTTAGGATTTTTTTGTGGATGTGGTAAAGGAAAAGTATTACCCTGTTAGCAACTATGATTACCAATACATGAGATGGACCACACTAAAGAAAGAGGAGCCAAGAAGTTCTAGATTTCACCAATACCTTCCATACCTTGTACACCAAGATGGGTATCAAAGACACCGAACGAYATTTRATTTTGAAATACYGTGGGGCTATACATAGATACATCCAAACTGAAATGGATTTTCTGSACATCTCATCACTTAGTGTTTCTTATCAATATGTTGTTAAAATTGAGCAGAAACTTTAAGCACCAGAACAAACGGGAGTTTGGATCTGCAAATATGTAAAAATCAAAGTATGAGAAAGACAACCATAACAAACAGCTTYCTGAAAACCARTCTAAGMCACAGGAAAAGAAGGGTCAYGGGAAGACGAACAAGGAAACTGGAAAATGGTGTGATTTCCATAAAATCCCCTGGCACAACACCAATGAAATTCGTTCAAAACAAYCATTGGTGGTCGAGACCAAAGATAAGGAGACRAACCCTGATTCATAATCTGATTACGAAAATACTGGTAAAATACATATCATCGACATTGACCCCACTACTATTGTCGCGACCGCATCAATTCAACCAAAAGAACCAACATATCCTGAAGAGGGGGAGCGCCTTTTTCATTCATAGATGTGGGTGAAATGGACCCCACTGCATTTTATTGTTGATAACGAAATCCAGAAGAACCTCATATCAACAGAGGTCGTCAAACAGTTGGGATTGTCGACAACACCACACTCGCAACCATACAACATCAGATGGATTCGCCAGGGATGAGATCTTCGTGTCAGCGAGTGGTGTCGATTGTTATATGGCATCCAACCCTTCAAGGATGAGGTATTATGTGATGTTTCCCCACTAGATGTCTGTGATTTTCTCTTAGGCTAGCCATATATGTGGAAGCGCCATGTTGTTTATGAGTCTCAACCCTGTAGTGTGATTGTTACTTTGGGGGGTCATCTCTATAGAATACTAGAGGTATTTCCTAATATTGTTCCACCTAAAAAATGTTGCTAGGTAGCATCTCATACTACAAAATTTAGCTTGTTCACGATCTATTCAAAAGGTGAATAGAAGGACACTACAACCACTACAACCTCACCCCAAGCACCCTCTATCCAACAAAAGCAGGTCGACAAGGTTGCAACAAAGCACACGCATTCCTTCTACACACAATTCTCTCATGTAGCTTGACTGGTTGAATAGACTAAGAATCGCCAACAAGAGGTTCATGACAACCTTCCACAAACCAAGCAACACGATGTCTCCAGGAAGACAAATAACTCACCAAGATTCAGATTCAACAAATGCTTCACCCTCTCCCCTGAGAAATCAACGCAATGGAGACCATTTCTTCCTAAGGAGGAAGGATTGATACAGGTGGATATCGATGGCCACCCACCTATTCCAAGGGATCGAAAAACAATTTTCCATCTTGGCATTTTTTCGGGTTCCAAACTTCCAAGGTCGTTTTGAAGCCCTAAACAACATTTTTTGGGGATTTGGGGCCCAAGTGATTGTTAAATGCACTTTCCTGGGCTACTCAAAAATTGTTCTTCTTGGTTAGACCTTTCCAACAGTGTATCAATCACCCCAAAGGGAGATCATATGAAAATTTTATGCCCTCAAAAAGTTGACGTATCAACTACCCCCATCAAGGCCCACAAACCTTTTGGCTTTTCATCTTCTGGGCTTAGGGTTTTGGATTTTAATTATGTTAAAATGGACTTTGGAGCCTCATTCTATTGATCATTTTATTGTGAATGCAAGTAATCGTCACATCTCTTCTCAGAGATAAGCTACCACCATTTTAACTAGTCTTTCACTCAATAATTTTACAGTCTTTGTACATTTTCGCTCATTAATAGAAATTGTGTATTACTATATCTATGTGTTTATGGTTGCATCTCTGATACATTTCTGTTATATTATTGGATATCTGAGATATCACTGTGTATTTCTTTTTTATATCTCCACTCTTGTTTTGTGCTGAAAATAATCCGAATCATACATCCTACCAAGCCCTTAGGATATGATTTTACCCTTCAGGGTATCTTTATAATTTGATGTCATAGTGCTTGCAACTTCATCAAAGGATACACCAAAGTGTCTAGCAATACATTTCCATTTTCTTTGAGATTTGTTTCCAATGCCAGATCAAATATTTAGGAGAGGTATTTATTCTTGACTTTAATTCTAGCTTACTAGTTTTTTTTCTTACCATAAATGAGTTTATTTGATTGTAAACACCTCAACCAAGCCTCTCTCTTAACAATTGTAGTAAAACACAAATGAGACTCATGTCATAATATGCCACACAAAACCTTAATCATATTTTCCCTTCCAACCACATATTGCCACACTCTTACCCAAACCCTATTTCCATCCCTCCACACTGAGGCCACCCTCAGAAGACATCAACCCAAAATACCAATACATACCATCTCCTATAGTTCCCCATCCCTCTTCCAAACCCTACCATCGCACAGTCTTATTTTCTCTTAATGATGAAGGAATCGTTTTCATACACCTTTGATGTTGTTTCTTCCCATAACTATTAGAACAAGGATCACATTGTCACCCTTACCATTGACAATGGTAGTAAAAAAATAGTTAATCTTTCTTTAAATGCCTCAAGAAAGCCTTTCCGTTAACAATTGTAGTAAAACACAAATGAGACTCATATCATAATATGCCACACAAAACCTTAATCATATTTTCCCTTCCAACCACATATTGTTACACTCTTACCCAAACCCTATTTCCATCCCTCCACACTGAGGCCATTCTCACAAGACATCAACCCACAATACCAATACACACCATCTCCTATAGTGCTCCATCCCTCTTCCAAACCATACCATCGCATAGTCTTATTTTCTCTTAATGATGAAGGAATTGTTTTCATACACCTTTGATGTTGTTTCTTCTTGTAACTATTAGACCAAAGATCACATTGACACCCTTACCATTGACAATGTAAAAAAAGAATTAATCTTTCTTAACTTCAATTTCTTCTAATACATACTATCAAACATTCCATTAACCTTGTGAGTTATGCTCCTCTTCCCAAAGCCCCCAGCTTATCAATGATACTATTCTATTCATATTCATACTAATACATGCACCACTATGTTCCATATCTTGTAATAAATTATGAGGAACATAACAACAAAATAGCATACACAGAAAAACACCAGAATAAAGAAAATAGCTCTTGATGATTTATTTATATCATACTAGATACATGCACCATTGTGTTCCATATCCTGTAATAAATGACGAAGATCGTCACGTTTGTAAACAAAACAGTATAAACATAAAAACACAAGAATAAAGAAAATAGCAATGATTTATTTATATCGTCGACATTGCTTTGTAAAATTATAGTTTTATAAGGAATTTTTTTATGGAATCAAAATTAACTTAAATTCAAGTACTTAATAATTAATATTTTAAGTTTCTCCCAAATTTTCAGGAAACTTAAGTTGGGATTTACAGTATTACATTAAAAAAAAATACAAAAAGATATTTTAAATTACAATGTATTGAGATAATGATACATTTTAAATTTTATTTCAACAAAATTAAAGGTCAATCGACAATGTTTCTCCTAATGGAACAACTACAATATCAAAATTGTTCATTTAATTTTTCTAATAATTATATGAAGATATTTAGTATATTTAACACAATAATAATGACACTTTAATACCTATCAAGATTCCATTAGAAAATAAGAAACAAAATACATATATAAAAATTTTAAAATTGAACTTTATATATATAAACTTCAAATATCTTCTTAAATTTGAAGCATTATTCTTGTTAGGATTGGAAAAAGATAAACAGTAAATACAAGTCAATGATATCGTTGGTTGATAGCAACAACAAAGTGATGCAAATGCTTGCCATGGACAAGATATTGATTTATTGGACTTTCATGTTTAGTATGACCTTGAAGGAAAACATACATGCATTAAAAGTTATTCATATCCACAACTATAAAGTGAGTATGACTAAGTTTTTTTATTTAAGTAATTTTTGAAATGATATTTACTTGTAGTTTAGTTTAGTCAATGTTTTATAGCATAGTTTCACCCGAACCCCTAACTTTCTCGGAGCTTGGAAACTGGTACCAAACTTCACCAATTGGATGAGAATTGTTTTGGGAGTTTCAACATCAAGAAAATTGGAACTTGGGATTGAGTTCCAAATAGAGAACTTCAAATTAAAATGTGAATATTTTTATTACATTATTACAAATACACAATTTATTACAAATATTTTCATTGTATTTATTTAAAATATCACTATAAACCAAAGTCTAAACTAAGCTAACTATTATTTTTAAAATTATATAAGTAAAAAAAACTTAATAATACTCACTTTATAGTTGTGGATATGAAAAGCTTTTAATGCATGCATGGTTTCCTTCAAGCTTAGATTAAACATGAAAGTATAATAAATCAATACCCTATACATGGTAAGCATTGCTTCAGTATGTTGTTGCCATCAACCAACCATATCATTGATGTTTATTTCATTGCATTTTCATATTACAAAAGTATTAAATATATTCGTATAATTATATTAGTATAAATTAAATTAAATTAATACTAGGAGTGTTATCTCCTCCTCCTGTAACAATAGCCAATGGATTAAAGGTGGCCTACTGCCATCATAGGTGCCCTAAGGCGGAGGCAATTGTAAGTGCATCTATGGCCAAAGCTGTGTGAGCAAATCCTGGTGAAGCACCTTCTCTCAAAACAGTTAGTGTTGGGATTTGGTGATAATGAATTCCTCTAATGATGGATTAGGATGCTATTATTCTGCGTTGGTTACAACCAAATAGACCAAGTTAGAATATGGATAGGGATTTCATTTAATAATCAGTTTCTTGTGTGAATGTAAAAATTCATGTAATCCCATAGAGGCAAATGATTGAGTGTTGGAGACAGAGTGAGAACTTGTCAATCTAATGTAATCTCCATGATCTGAATAATAATACAATCGATGCCTATGCTTGGTGGATGTAGCACAATGTTTGGGTGAACCACGTGAAATATCTGTGTTCTTATGTGTGTGATAGTTAATTATCATATGTGAATTGTGTTTTCCGCATTTGCAATTCTAACAAGTGGTATCAGAGCGAGGTTAGAGGAGAGAACATCAAATTTTAGAGGAGCAACAACATCTGTGTGAGGTGCGTCGATTTCTACATCGCCACAGGTCCCTCCTCTCGAAGGGTGCGATGTCTTAGTACTCGTTGCAGTTCAGTTGTGTGGTATATTGTGGAGACTCCTCTTAAATTAATTAAGATCACCGCACTCCAAGTGTCTCGGGAGGTGCGGAGACCTTTGAGATTGCTGCACTCTAGTGGTAGCGTGAGGTGCGGTGACTCTCTTAAATCCAAAGTCACAATCTCTTTAATTTATTCGCATGTTTTATGAAGTTAAAAGAATTTAACCTATGGTCCTTTTTTGCAAAATTTTTAAGGTATGAAGCGTGAACTTTATTTTTAAAAAGGGAAACGTGAACAAGTCAAGTGTCAAGCCATATGGGAGAAAGTAAAAGTTTTTTATGGAGTAAAAGGATCAACTAAAGGTTTTCTAATTGAGTAAAGGTTTATTATATTTGGGATTAAATATAATATTTAAAACATGGAGGTTTTAAAAGGTGTTCTTTATTTTAGATAAAAGGAGAGGTTGGTAAAAGGATTTTTTATTAAACCTTGTGGTGACTATACCATTTTTTCTTCCACATTATCTTATAAAAGACCTTGGTTATTATAAGCAGTGATTTGGGCATTAGGAGTTTTTTGTGCTAATGGCTAAGATGCAGAGTTTGAAGTTTGAAGTTGAAAAGTTTAGCGGTAAAAGCAACTTCGAGCTCTTGAAGCTTAAGATGTGGGATTTACTAGTGCAACATGGGTTGAAAAAAGCATTGGTAGGAAAGTCAAAGAAACCAAAAAAAATGACGGAATGGGAATGGGAAGAACTGGATGCAAAATCTCTTAGTACCATTTGTTTATGTCTAGCGGATGATGTTTTGTTTAATATCGTAGGAGAGGATACAACATCAGGCTTATGGAGCAAGTTGGAAAGTCTATATATGATGAAGTCCTTGACGAGCAGGATCTGCTTGAAGAGACAGTTGTACAGTTTGCGAATGAAAGAAGGTACAAAATTTGTTGACCATTTAAATACCTTCAATACCCTTATAGTTCAATTGACTAGTATGGAAGTTAAATTTGAAGATGAAGATAAAACTATTACACTATTGTGTTCATTGCCTGAGTCTTGGGATAATCTCATCACCTCTATTAGCTTTAGCTCAACATATGTTTTAGATTATGACTCTATTGTGGGAGCTTTGTTGGCTAAGGAGATGAGGAGAAAATCTAGTCAAGAAACATCAACTTTAGAGGCAATGTTGGTCATAGGTCGAACTAAAGAGCAGAATGAGAGAATTTTTTCTTGATCTAAGTCAAGACAATAAAGGTTAAAGAAAAATGATGGTACTATGGAAAAACAAGACATCTCAAGAAAGATTGCTGGTAGAGAAAGGAATCTAAGGAAAACTCTACGAAGGAAGAAAATTTGGCTGTAACAAATTCAAGTATGACTGATCAAGTTTTATCTGTTTCTAATCATTTACAATATCAAGAAGAATGGAAGTTAGATTCAGGTGCCTCCCACCACATGTGCTCACATAGAAATTGGTTCTTTTCTTACCAATCTGTTGATGAGGGTGTAGTGTTTATGGGAAATGGTATTCCCTGTAACACTGTTGGGGTTGGCAGTATTAGAATCATGATGTTTGATGGTATTGTTACGGAATTAAGGTATGTTAGATATGTACCTGATCTTAAATCAAATTTGATTTCATTGGGAGTGTTGGATTCTTGTGTATATAAGTATACAGGTCAAGGTGGATCACTCACATTGTTGAAAGGTAGTTTAGTAGTGATTGGTGAAAATCCCCCTTCTCCACAAGGGCTGTGAACCTCCCGGTCTTAGGATCTTCTCAAGACTGAACGGAAAAAACATTTGATTCCCTGCTGGAACCTTTCACACAGTAAACACAGGTCTTTGCAAACTTTCACCCGCATACTCAAGCACTAAAATAATAGTCTCCTCCACATGACCACACCTTGTGACCAAACGCCTAACTAGAAAGGCACATCGTGATTTCACGTATCGACAATATGAGTAAATCGACTCTCTGTTCTTCAAACTCCTGAGTCCTGAAACTCTGACAAGGGCTTAGTTTGTGCTAGCTCCTCCCTTTACTTCTTCCATATGATCTCTAGCTATAACCTGGGGATAAACCTTCAAGCGTTTTGGGTTTTCGCACTTCGCGAAATCAACAAGCTCTTCTCCTCTTTTCTCCCGGTTTACGAATTTGCGAAACACTTAATCAGTCGTCGCGTGTCCTTCCTCGATGAGCGACCACGATCACTTCACGGAATTGGATTTCGTGAATTCTCCATGACTCCAACCTTTGACCTTTTTTACCTTGCAAGTCAGAAAGACGCTTCTCTCTTGCCATGTATCCCTTCAACGAATGGTCCTGATAACTTTGGGATTTCACAATTCAGAGTTTCACGAATTCCACTTTTCTTCTGTCAATTCCTTAACCTTGAAAAATTCCGATGAACCTTTGCGCTAACAAGTGTGCTACTCTGAGATCTGACAGTTTAGAAGACTTTGTCTCCTCCCAAATGGATCTCGACCCTTGATCTTATCCAACCTTCAAATTTCTTTTCTGAAGGGTTTCTCCCACTCAACCTTCTGTACTTGTTCGTCTTTTGAACGTCAATCCTTCAGAATTTAGAATTTTTTTTTCTAAGTTTCTCCTCTCGAGATTTAATACTAATACTCCTCCTGAGCTTCTAGTAAACGAAGTTTAAATATCTGCTTGCACACACTTGCACTCTACGTCTTCTTCAAAAGACGTTCTGATGCCCTCCTAGCATACTCTCTGCTCAATCTCCTAAGCATTAAAACTTTAACACATTTTTTTTCTTATGCGCACTCTTTGTGCTCAATATGTGCATTCTGCATATGAAAACTTCCCATTATATCTTCTGAGCTTTTAATTCAAAAAAGACTTCTTCAAGCGTCCTCCTTGCGCTCTGAATGCACTCCTTGCATATCTTGCAGAAAAGAAGCAATTGAACCTCCTTCAACTAATCATTCATACACTATGAAAATAATTCCCTCACAAACATGATAACACAGTCAAAACCGTAACAACATCACACTGTGTATGTGGGTCAATTTTCTTGGTTATATTCATTCAGCAGAAAATAAAATTACAGTCAGTTTCCCTTTACACGATTACAAGAAAACTTATCTGAGGACCCAAAGCTTCTTCACTCCCTATCCTCCTATCTAAATACTATTGCTTCTTACTTAGGTGGTTACCTACTAATTTAATGCAACCTAATGACTAATCAAACTAAGATCCCACACTTGTAACCTATTTACATTTGTGTAATGATTTACATTCGGTGTCATCATTTCAAACAGTGGCTTGACTTTATAGACTATTACATTTAATTAATGATCAAAACAAAAAAAAATCCATCACCACTAAGTTGATTAAAGGGTTGGTTCGGCTCTTTCGATGTGTTGAGGCGTCGATTTTGATTCCACGTCTACTCCTCTTTGATGTGAATGTGATGCTTCTGCATCAATGATGAAGGCAATAAAGGTTGATAACCTTTATAAGATGGAAGGGAGTACTGATGAAATGTTAATCCCTAATATTGGCTCATTACCCCTTAATTGGGGAATATTACATTAGTAATGTCATTTTATTTATGCCGGCTTTATTCCATTAGTTGTAATTATACCTCCTAGTCTCCTATATATACCAAGGAGACATTTTCATTTGGAATCATCTTGTACTTGAACATTTATGTGGGGTAAAAGGAGGTTGCCCCCTCGAATAGGATTATTATCTTAAATTATCTCTTTTTCAAGACGTTGAGTACTTATTCTGAGGTTTTTCTATGCTATATTGATATTTGGTTCTTAACATATGGTATCAGAGCTCAAGGTCTTGGGGTTTTGCTGCTACATCTAAGGCACCGTGGAATTTTGGCTATAAATTATTTTCTACAATGATTCAGAAGGCACGGCTTGGAGGATATTTATTAGATGGATCAAGGTACGTTTGGATAAAATTTCATCTCCTGAGGTCTTACACTTTCGGAGATACAACCTTTGTAAGATAGGGTTCTGAAATCATCCTAAATTGAGTCATTATACAATTTGAGCTATAAAAATTTTTATGTAACAGTTTAGACCCTGAATTCCAGAGGATATTCTCAGAAATTAGTAAGGTATATGTGGTAGCAATTTCAACTTCTGGGTCATCTTAAATTTTTAGATACACCCTGTGGAAGATAGCATATCTGACTAGTCCTATTGACTAGTCTCAAGCAGGTGTTCCAGGTAAAACAATCATAAATTATTCCTAGAGTATCCAAATTGAGTGATACCAGTTGCATTGGATAGTGGACAACCCATAGTAGTTCTAGTATGAGTTTTAGAATTTTATATCAATTATTTTGTATGGGGCAC
>JASDQU010029429.1:0-27006 GCA_032191745.1 Picea mariana | reverse complement strand
CTTGATATTCCCCTAGTTGTAGACATTCCTGTCTTGCAACCCCCCCTCTTAGCTACTTCGGGTGAGACTGCATATGCTTCGCAGGTGCTGCCGAAAGGGCCAATAGCTAGGGCTTGTTGATGCACTCATGGAGTGAACCTCGGGTCTACCCCTATGCCAACAAATGGTTCTATTGCCGGGATAGGAATCTGTGTAAGGGAATGTCAAGGTGGTTCCCATCGAAGACAAAGATTTAGAATTGGATAGAGGATCAAGAGAGGGACTTTGCGAAAGCCCAAAACAAGAACCCTAAGCTAAGTACTGAAGGTTGGCTGCAGAGACACATCTTCACCAATATTCATGAGATCTTATTTGGAGGAATTCATCAAGATCTATACGACTGGTTAGCTAGGTTAGCCGATACCCAGTTCGAGATTAGATCTAGACCTCCTTTAGTCTGGACATCAGAGTTGATTAAGAAGGTGAAGACAGTCAACAACACTATCTCAAGGGCTGTAGATCATTGGTTTGATAGTACCATTGGAGGGTATATCACCGAATTTTCTGTTGATAGAATAGAATCATATAGCCAAGCCGAGAGATACTTCTTCAAAGGACCCAAAGGAAAAATTTTACAATTTCTGAAGCTAAGAATCAAGATGTTGTTGCATGAAAAGAACGTCTTGAAGATACAGTAGATTGGTTGGATCCAAAAAGGATAATGTTCAAGAATTCAGAAAGTGACAATGCCACAAAGGTTGGACATACGTGTAGTGGGAAAATATTTCAAGGGGTTCACCTTGAGAACCTGTTCAAGCAAAACTACAGAGATGAAGGTTTCTACAGTGGATAAGAGGTAGATATGACAGATGAAGAACATTTAGAACCCACCAGAGCAAAGGAAGAGGAATATGAAGAACTTTGCCAGAATGAGCTAGAAACATCAGGAACCGCACAGACCACTGAAGTAAGTAATATCAATCCTTCTGTTAATTCAGAACGCTAAGTAATCAGAATATTCTGAATCACCAGAGTCCGCAAACTACTATTACTAGTAGTTCAACATCTACTCAGATAGGAAACCTAGGCAACTCCATGGTAGATGAGATGAGGCTCCCTATATTCAAAGGAGACGGATCTGAAGATCCTGATCAACACTGGTTCATGTGAGAGGCCATATGGAGCATTAAAAATATTACTAATGAAGATGTTAAAAGAAACCAGTTTAGCACTACGTTGAGGGATCATACGCTGAGATGGTACATGAAGCTTGTCCAAGGACTTGCACAACCTAAGCCACTAAATGAGATCAAGAATGTGCTAGTTGTAGAGTTTAAGAAACCTAAGTCGGAGTCAGAGTGTATTACTGAGCTAAAGGAGATCAAATAGAAGGTAGCCAAACTTGTTTGGGAGTTCGATCAGAGATTCAAGACCCTAATAGGCCGACTAACTTTTAAGATTCTAGATGAGTAGAACAAAGAATGGTTCATCGCTACTATTTTACCACACATCATAGTTCCCCTGATGAAACAGAATATTACATCGCAGGAAGAATCTTTGGAGATCACCATGAAACTTGAATCAACACATATGGGAGAATCTAGCTCAGGCATGAGCCAGATCTTGAGCCAGCTGACTAGTTTGTCTTTGCAGGTTGAGGATATGAAGAAGGACAAGGGAAAGGAAAAAAGAGAAGACATCTGTTGTGTAATATGTAGATATGAAGGTCATCATAAAGACCACTATCCCCTGTTTCATGAATATTTGGCCTCAATAGCGTTGAGACCATTGAAGCAATTTAACCTTCCCTGGTGCAAAGTATGCATAAACTGACATCGCCCTAGTGAGTGATATTATATGTAGAAGTATGTTTAGACACCCAAAAACTTGTATTGCACATTCTGTAAGTCCGTAGGGCACGATGATAGATATTGTAGGGATTTTGACCTAATGCATGAAAGATCAAGAGACATATACAAGATCCAAGCCAAAGTACACCAAGAAGGAAACAATTCATAGTATAATTCTCCAGGAAGAGAAAGTTTCAATCCTCATGGTGGATACAGAGGATGAGGATGAGGAGGAGGTATGGGTCAAGGTCGAGGAAAATTAATATGTTACAACTGTGCGCAGCCAGAACATTTAGCGAGGGACTGCCAGAACCCTTGCACAACCTACAGTTATTGCAATTCCTTCGAGCATGTCATCGAGGACTTCCCTTTGCTACTAGATAAACTTCAAGAAAGACGAGGACCTCAACAAAACCTGCAAGTGAAACTGATATATGATAAACCTCGTGGAGCAGACCCTAGAGTCTCTGTTATCACTCGAGGAGGCACTACTACAGAAGAAGACAAAGCAGCCCAAGGAAAGTATGCAGATGACCACGGAGTCAGGAAAGATATAGAGAAGACCCCAATGTTCGATGCTAAGAAAGAAAGATAGATATTTGAGGAGGAAAGAAAAGAGTTCAAAGGAGATCAAGGGTCTTCATCAAAGAAACAACTAGAAATCAAATAATATGGCATGCCTCATACGTTTGATCCGTTCACGTCGCCAACAAAAGGAAAAGAGGTAAGCAAACTCATGGAATTTTTGTGCACTTGTGTTAAGATGATTCAAGATAAAAGCGTTGTACAAGAATTACAAGATTTAATCAAGCAGTATGAGCTAGGAAAGATAGACTCCTTAATAAATAGGGCAGTGCACCAAATTGGAAAAAGGAGAAGGACAAATAAAGAATTACACCTGAATGCTCAAATAGGAGAATATGATATAGACTATGTGGTCCTCGACTTAGGGTCGGAGGTCAATGTCATGACTAAGAAAACTTGGGCACTGATGGGAAAACCGAAGTTGATCTATTCCCCTATCAGGAATAGAATGGCTAATCAACANGTACTCCGTTAGAATGCCCCCCTATAATGGCCTTAGGGTCATTGCACCTTTATATCCAGATGAGGGTCCTCGATACATAGATCCTATCAGAGAAGAAGACCAGGCGTACGAACTGGAAAACATCTACAAACTAACAGCCAGACAACAGGACTATATGAATGCTACATCCGATGGGAATATGAGCTGGTGAATCGATAGCGCATGTTCATAAGAATTAGAAGAAGTGATGGAGAACTAGCAGAACCATATGTATGAAGTCTCTACCAGAAGATGTGCTACACTAACCAGAGAGGTTCACTAGATCGGCACAACAGTGAGTAACTTACCCACCTTTGATGGGATGAACTCTTTAGAAAACTTCTTATCAGAGTTTGAGACAAGTGTACCAACACAACAGAGGTTGTTGGCAATGGATGAGGTTATGAAAGATACACTAGCAATATGGTGGGGTACGCACAAAGGAAACATCATAGACTGGACACAATGTCAAACATTGATGACAACGTGGTTCTCAGCACAAGTAGGAAGCTGGGAAGTGAGATACATAGGTTGAAGTTTCCCAAAGGACCATGTGTGAAGCTGCGAAGAGGCCTGGAGTGACATTCCTCGAGAACAATGGGTGCACAGATTCATTAACACGCTGGACACAATCCCTATCAATTGGTACCTTCAAGTGGAGCTGCACCTCGTCACTTCAGATTGGGAAGGTATGATCCATAATTTTTTAATCACCTTTTTGTTTGAAAGTGAATTTCTTTCAGTAGACCAAGCATTACAGATTGTGAGACAAAAAATATTTAAGGAGGCATCTGGCCTCCCTTTGGAGCAAGAAGAGGATGAATGGACCACGTAATTCCAGATATTGCAAAGATGTTACAACATTAATTTCAATGAAGATGATGATCTGAGGAAGGTAAAAATCATTGAGACAGAAGGCCATAGAAATGTGGAAGGACCAGGAGTTGAGCTTCCATTCATAGGACAACCGATCAAACTAAAGAATGTCAATATTGGGACAAAGAAGACACCGAAGCTTTCCAATGTCGGATATTATTGGGATGTTGCTACCATTGACAAGATTAGAGAGTTATTGCACGAATATCAGGACTTGTTCCCGACCAAGTTCACTGATATGAAGGGAATCAAAGGGCCTATGGGTGAGATGATGATACCTTTGAAACCAGATGCGAAGCCAATCAAGAAAATACCTTACAAACTGAACTCGAAATACAAGGAAAAAGTGGAGATCGAGCTCGATAGAATGCTGGAAGTAGGGATTATTGAACCTGTCGAAGAGTCGTAGTGGATTATCCCTATGGTGGTACAAGACAATAAGACAGGAGAAATCAAGATCTGTGTGGACCTCAGAAATTTTAATGATGCCTTCCTACATGACCCTTTCCCTACACCATTCACAGATGAAGTGTTGGATAACATGGGAGGCCAGGAAGTATATTCTTTTACAGACAACTTTTTGGGATACCATCAGATCCGCATTGCCAAGCAGGACCACCATAAGACTACGTTTTCCACAAAGTGGGGATCCTACAAATATACAGTAATGCCATTTGGATTGAATAATTCCCCATCCATCTTTTCTAGGGTGGTGGTCAAAGCGTTCAAAGAATTTTTGCATAAATTTTTAGAAGCATACTTTGATGATTGGACTGTTTTTAGTTTGTTGAAAAATCATATTGAATGTCTAAGGCTAATGTTGGAAAAATGCAAGCAGTGTCAAATTTCTTTGAATATGAATAAATGCATCTTCTTCTCACCATTTGGAGTATTATTAGGTCATATTGTATGCAAGAAGGGATTTCTGGTTGACCCATCTAAAATTGCAATTATAGTTGATTTTCCACCTCCTACTTCAGTCAAACAACTGCGCACTGCACTGGGCCATACTGGATATTACAAGAAATTTATCAAAGGATATGCCCAAATTAAAGCACCAATGGAGAAGCTGTTGAAGAAGGACTTCTAGTATGAGTGGATAGTTCAATGTCAACAAAGCTTCGACACATTGAAACAGAAGATGGTTACAATGCCCATTCTGGTTTTCCCATATTGGAGCAAAGAATTCCATGTGCATGTCGATGCATCTTCTATTGCATTAGGAGCAGTACTGGCACAAACTGGAGAAGGGGGAATTGATCATCCATTAGCATTTTCCATCAGGAATCTATCCACAGCTGAAGTTAATTACACCACTACAGAGAGAGAGGGACTAGCCATGGTGTATGCACTGCAAAAATTCAGCCACTACTTGTTGGGAGGACACTTTAAAATGTTTATTGATCACTCTACGCTAAAGTACCTAGTCAACAAGCTAGTGTTGGGGGGGAGAATATGTATATGGCTTCTGCTATTTCAAGAATATGATTTTGAGATCATAGTTAAGCCAGGAAGAAAGAACAAGGGCCTAGACCACTTATCAAGGTTGGAACATGGTGAAGAACCTACCAGTTTGGAGGATACATTACCGGATGCACAGCTGCTCGCCATTAGAAAGATTGATGACCACTTCGCAGACATAGTCCAGTTCCTGTCAAAAGGAATGGCTCCAAGTGAGTATACAATTCCTCAAAAGAAACAGCTAGTGGTGCGTGCTGTAGATTTTTCACTTATAGCTAGATAGTTGTACAAAATGGGACCAGATGAAATATTAAGGAGGTGTGTTATGGAGACAGAGCGACCACTAATCCTCGCAGAAGCTCATGAAGGAATCGCAGGAGGACATTACGCAAGGAAAGAAACTATGCAGAAGGTTTTGTGAGCTGGCCTTTGGTGGCCTACGGTACATAGAGATGCTAAAGAGTATGCCAGAGCATGTGATGTATGCCATAGAATTGGGAAACCATCCTGAAGAGATGAGATACCATTAGCACCGCAGATGACCCTACAAGCATTTGAAAAATGGGCCATTGACTTCATGGGACCTCTACACCCACCAGGAAAGCACACANTTATATTTGATGACATAATAACCAGGTTTGGATGCCCTAAGGTCCTTATGAGTGATCAAGGTACAGACTTCATCAATAAGACAGTTGAATCCCTGACGAAAGAATTTGCATTCCACCATCAAAAGAGTACAACTTACAATTCACAAGCAAACAGAACAGTTGAAGCATTCAACAAGATCTTGGAGACAACATTGACAAATATTTGTATCGTGAACAGGGATGACTAGGATTTAAGAGTATCGATAGTACTCTGGGCTTATAGAACCACTTGCAAGAAATTAACAATGCAGACCCCCTTCAAGTTGGTTTATGGTCTTGAAGTTGTTGTCCCAATGAAATAATTAATACCAAGCCTAAGAATTGTTGCATTTACAGACATGGATGATACTGGCGTTGTTCGCGAGAGGCTTGCACATTTGGTTGAACTGGAAGAAGAGAGATTCATTGTAGGATTCCATCAACAAGTTCAGAAGGAACAAGAAAAGGCCTATCATGACAGGCACATCAAGAAGCAGACATTCAAGCAAGGTGATTTAGTATTGATGTATGACAGTAAGTTTATCAAACACCCTGGGAAGTTCAGAACACATTGTCTTGGACCATATGAGATTTCCTATGTTACAGAAGGAGGAGTTGCACAACTGAAGACATTGAAGGGAGACTGAAGGGAAGGATTGGTGAATGGGAGTCGGATGAAGTTATACTATGATAACCAACTGCCCCACAAATCTCAGTAAAAGCATGAGGAAAAGGGTCCAGGTACCAGGTGTAGTTGAAACTAGGTACCAGACATAGAAAAGACAGTCTGCAGAAGGATGAAAAGGAGGCATAAAGAAGAAAGCAAGGGCTACACTGCGTAGTCCAAAGTCGAAGAAAAACAAGAGGATCAGATATGAAGTGCCTCGGCATGAGTCATAGGTGAGTGTTGAGGGCCTATTGGCCCTTGGTTATAGAAGGAAGCGAAGAACAAGGAAGGAAAGTTAAAAAGAGAGCTTCACAGGAGACACAGTAAATGTCACTGAGTCGAAGCGAGAAAAAGAGAAGGAAAGATGGAGCGAAGTGCGGAAAAGAAATCCATTGGACGAGGAGATCAAGGATGATAGATCAACAAGGAAGAAGGATCGTGGACAACTCAACAAGTAGATAAAATCCATCATTGGATTCTTTGGAGCACCGTGCAATGAAGAAGGAAAGACATGTTGGCGAAGCCCAGAAAAAATGGGTCAAGTTGACCTAGGGTTTTGGTATCTAGGTTTTTGGCACCTAGGTTTTGACCTAAGGTTGTCGGTGAGGGATTGTAATGTATAAATAAAGGTCGAGAGGACCTAGGTGGTGTTGTTCATTGAGTATTGGTTTGATATTTTTGTTATAGCTCTATTGTGGAGAGAGAGGATTGTATTGTGGGATCTTCAGTTGTGTACGAAGATCAAGTCCTGCAGCTGGGTGTGCAAGAAGGGGAGAGGAAGAGAGAGAAGAAAGAAGACCTGCTAGCTGAGAGAGCAGATAAGAACTATATTCTTTACCTTAATAAACCATAAGCACAGTTCTGTGGACATAGCCTTAGAGAGAGGGTGAACCACGTATATTTTTTGTCATATGTGTGATTGATGCCTGGATCTCTGTCATTGTTATATTGTTATTTGTAGTCTTATGTTAGATCATATCTATAGTTGCACAGGATAGACCTAGTTGATAAGTGATATATGAATGTTGTATTATTGTTGTGATAGATCCACTTGATATTCCCCTGGTTGTAGACATTCTTTTCCTGCAACCGCTCCTCTTAGCTGCTTCGGGTGAGACTGCATCTGCTTCGCAGGTGCTTCCAAAAGGGCCAGTAGCTAGATCTTGTTGGTGCTCTCTTGGAGTGAACCTCGGGTCTACCCCTGTGCCAACAAGGATTTAAGGAAATAGTCCAAATGTTATTATACATTAAAATTTATTATAAATGAGGTAAAATGGTTAATTAAATGTTGATCATGAATGCGGTAAAGGAAGTGTTGGGGCACTTCTAGATGCCCAATAAGTCAGATTGACATCCAGTGGTGGATGCTATCCATATAGATATGGTTTTGATCATAGTGAGGGGAATATACAAAAGGATTTCCTTGATCAAAAGGTCTGATGTTCAAGACAAGTTGGAAGCTAGATTGGTTGTTTTGTTACCTTGGGCATGGTTATAATTTACCATACTATATTTATAAGTTGGGAAATGTTTTTATGGAAGTTGAGGGAAGAGTGTTTTCTTTCTAGTTGTTATCGTATAGAAAGGGAAACATAATTATGATTATGTCTGTTAAACTGCCAGGTGGATATCATGTGAATGACTACAAATTATTAACCAAGAGGGAATCTCAATCTTGAGTATCTCTATGGAACTTGTCATGAGAATGGTAGTAAGATCCTTGGGAGAAGGATCTGTAAGTTTGATATGTCCATGAAGGACATCGAAAGGGTGCAAGCAATGAGCTTGTATCATGAATGTTTAGCTATATCTGTATATGCTTGAGTGCATGAATTTGAAGCATTGTGAGGTTTCTTGATATGAAGACCCATATTAATGCCAAATAGATATGAATGAATGATATTAAATGTGCAGGTGATGAACATATATGATGAAAGAGTACATCAGTAAGGATTCTATGTTGTCATGATAAAAGGAAACATGATTATGCCTTTGAGGACCGCATGAGAACAATTGTGAACAATCATGAGTTAAATGATTTTAATAAAAATATGTATCTGAGCTGCAAAAATGTACTTATGGTAGATACACATAGGCTTATGATTATTCATGTGGTTAAGTGCATCATAAATGTAAGTTAACAAAACAAGGAATATGTGTGGATAAATAATATGGAGGCATAACAAAGATGCGTGTTTATATTCCTTATGGAATATTTGGTAAACAACTGAAGCTAAATCAAGGTTGTGGCCATCATAGATAGTGAAGGATATGCAATAAGGAAGTTGCATGTTGAAGGAGTTCTTTGTGGAGGAACTGTGTGAAGACTCTATCAGGAGAACTAAGTCACAACCTTAATGACTGATGAGAATTGAGCAGTGGGATACAAGACTATATATACAGGTATATACGAATCCTAGATTACATTTTAAAACATCATGCATGAATGGAAGACTAACAAATGAATGTTGAGCATTTTGATAACTGAATGGTAATGTGCATAATGCATAGGTTCATGATTCCGTATGAAAAAAAAGTTTTTTATTAAAGCATGTTGATGTATTCAAAAGGTTAGGGTGAGCCTAACCAAGGCTTCTCAAGGAAAAGAGCAGGAAGATCCCAACATGGAGTAAATTTCAAAAGAAAAAAAGGGAAAAGGAGGAATCTGTTTCTCACTTTAAAAAATATGAATTTCTTACAGAGTTGTAGATATTAAAAGAGAAGTTGTGGGAGAAAGTACATCTGGAAAAAGGGAGAATGAATAAATAATCATATTTAAATGAATGGGCTTGGTTAAGCCATGACAAGTAAAGGCATTGAGGCCTTGGAAAATAACTCAATTGGACTAAAAGTCCAGGGCTGTGTAAAAGGAGTTGGATGAGGGAAGAGTTCCTTGACCCATTCCTTGTTGGTTATTGTATGTCTCGAGTACGAGAGATTGATTTAATAATAAAAGTAAATTTTTTGACCTCATAGTGATGATGATTGTATGAATGTAGAAACAATTGAGAATTGTTTGTGTTTCACTCATGGAAACATTAAATATAATGCGATGAAGTGCATAAAGATGTGCTAGGACATATCTAAAAAATGTTTTATGGATTTGGAGGCTATGATACAAGAATTTAATGTACATGACAACTAATATATTTTTGGTGTATGTCATGTGTAGAAAGAAATTGGAGATGTTGAGAAACATAGTTGCCAATGATGGATAACCTAAAGCAGAGGACGACTATGAGAAGTTTTTCATTAAAATATTGTTGAAGGGACTGTAAAAGTCCCCATATAGCACCATTGATGGGGTAATATCAGAGAGGGTGCTATCATCCAAAGAAGGTATAAAAATGTTCATACCTATGTGGAATAAGGTATGAAGGAATATGGTAGGAAACCCTTCTGAAAATATTTCATTATCTTAAAGATATGCAAATAAATTTTTAGTGGTTGTTTTATGCCATTGATACCCAAGTAGGGTATGATTTAGGAAAAGAACCTGAATAATAGAGAGAGGAAGTCTATGCCAGCCAAATATGAGTTATATTCCTTGCAAGAAAATGCAGGAGTAAAGAGTACCATGGGTACGATAACCAATCTAGGGAGATTAGGAATAAAGGTGTTCATAGTTAGCACATTGCATGGAATGCACTGAGGAAATGCATGTTTGCATGAGAGGGAAGGAAATGGATTTCCATCGAGGAAGGAGGACCTTCCATTACTCCACTTGAATTGTGTAATTGATAAAGAGAGGAAAATTTGGGTGGCCATGAGTGATGGAACCCTGGCTACTACTAAAGGAAGAATTCTTGGGTCCATTCAAGGGAAACTTTTAGTTTCATATGTACTGATTTGGGATCGTGATCATCCTATAGCAGGAAGCACAATCCTGCTACAATAATGAATGAGAATGATTAAACCTTATGTTGAAGAGGTTGGTTGAGCTCCAACACACCCTAACAAGGTGCTTTCCATGAGTGTGGAAAAATTAAAACCAATGTAAGGGGACATTGGGTATGGATGTGGCCATGGTGATTGCCACACTGATTAAAGTCATATAATATTTGAATTGCAATTAGAGAAATTTGGTATGCTGAAAGGATACATACATAAATAATGATATTTCATTTTGTTTTGTACCCTTGAATAGGTCTTGAATAGGGGAGAATGACTTGGATTGTTAGTATTCATCATTTGAAAACATAATGTGCATGAAAACTAACAATTTGTTTGGATGAGGAATGTTGAAATTGCAAGAAGAAAGGGATCTTGGATATGCCAGTGTTGTAAGCCCATAAGGAAGACTAATTGCTTGCTAAGATAAATTTCTATGGGACGGAAGGTACCATACTGGAAAATATGGTTCCTATGAGGAAAATATCTGATAATAAATGTGGAATGTGGAAATCTGTGGGTAACACATTTGCAAGAAAATTCTGAATTTGAAATTGATGATAATTTCTCATAATTTATGTATACCTGTGATACAAGTGAGGACAAAAATATATATATATGTCTAGGAAGGACAGGTGAAGGCTATCAAGATGGAAACCATGAAAATGAATATTGTTGAGATAGGAGAACCTTGTGCTAATCCATGATCACCCTAGGATATGTTGTGATATGGAAACACAAGACCGAGGGACGCCTCTAATGAGAACGTATGACGAACACCTTGACTGTAAGGCTAAATGAAGTCTTTAGAAATCTTCATGTGAGAGAAAACCTTGGCAAGAAAAGATGGATCACCCAAGGGACTGTATAGCAAAGAAGGGTATGCCTGAGCCTGGGCTTGGAGGGTGAGTGACCGCAAGGAAGAGGATACTTTGATAATTATTATAAACTATTGATTGGAATCATGCACACAATGGGTATGTCCAGGAAAAACAATGAGACAAGATAACAAGACATCCATGTGAATGCGAATCCATGAACTACACAGATAAGTATTGTGCTAGATTTTGGAAATTTTCCTCTTGAATTTTGCATAACAATAAAATGTTTTTGCATGAAATTGTGATTAATATGCTAGTTGTCCAATATTATTGAAGTCATGTGACGAAGGCCAAGAGCCTGGAAAGGACCTGACCAAGAAACAGGATCAATATTTCTGAAGCAGGTGAATGACAAAGGCATGATGAGTGTTATTGAGAAAAAACACTGAGGATGGTGTTCCTTTTAAGGGGAAGGGGATTGTAACACCCATATTTCCCCCAACTTGTAATTATTCATTAATTATGATTACCATGCTATGGCATGTGTACAATGTAAATGCATTTTTTTTTATATTTCCAATGACTGATTGTGGGGGTGAAGCCTTGAAGTACTGGCCATGATATCACTAGAGGAAAAGAGTGAGGAAACTGTGGAGAGAGTTCATTATGTCAAAATGAACCAAATTTATCCTTGCTGAAATAATAAGCCTCATCATGATCCCAAGGAGAAATCAGTTAATAAGAAAAGGAATGGTGGTTGAATAATTAACTACCCCAATGAATGGAAGCATGGAAGTTCTGGATGGGGAGACATAAAATTTTCAGCCCAAAGTACCACAGAGGGCAGTTTTTCCTGCAAGCCTAGACTGAATCGAGTTTCCTTCTGATAGAAGGAACATGACAGGTCCAAAACCTTCCTGAGTAGGAGAAAGGAGTGAAAGAATACACGTGAAGGAGGACAAGAAGGAGACACACTGAGAGGAATGTGTGACCCAGATATGTAGAAGAAAAGAGGAAGAGGACATGAGTCTCTCCAGCTAAGAAGAAGAACTGGAAACTTTATAAGTTGTTCTGGTTACTTGAGAGAACAAGAGAAAGGATATATGAGAATTTGCAGAAAACATGACCTAAGTAGAAGATCGTGAGATTGATACTAAGGGAGCATCTGATAAACCTCATAGAGGTTGTGATAGAGAGAGAGAGAGTCTCTAAGGAATTGCAATATTTGTTGAGACAGAAACAAAGAGTCCTTGAGAAACTGCAAAATTTCCCTAGTGATATCATGGATTAGTATGGGGGTGGCTAGAGTGCTAGAATGAATTCCTCTAAGCCTATTGTTGGGTGGAAAGGAAAACACCCACATTCATTTGGTTGACGATCGAATGTAATAGATAAGTGTTTCTTTTTCCCTGTGCACTTGGATTTAAATGCATGATTTGAATGTCTATAATTGTGATTAATTGTGCTTCACGTGAAATTAATGATTATAATTCCTAACAACTCTTCTATGATTCGTTGCATTTTTATGGGTGTAAGATGACAAGTTTGGCCTCTGAGGTGGATCAAATACCCCTCCCTTTCTTAGAACTTAAGTTATTTGAATTGGAGGGAGTTTCTTTCAAACCAGTTGTCCAAGTGACCATGGGCTCATCCCACAACCTTAATCCAAATCTTGGTTGTAACACCCCAAATATTGAACACCCATTTTAAATAATGTATTGTTACAATGATGAGAGGCCAGGGTGCCCAAACAATTATTAAAAGGACAGTGTGCCCAAGACATGTAATTTTTTCTATCATTATTAATAATTAAAACATTGTTGGTTGCTAGATAGACAAGGACTAGAGTTACAGGGGGCTATGATTCCACAAGAGAGGGGGCTTGAGGGGCTAAGTGTTTATTCCTATGTTAATTACCCTTTTTTCCTAAGGGAGGGGATCAGTTACGTGAGCTTCTTGGGGAAGGCCAGGAGGTTTTTGATTCCCCATGAAGTTACTTAAATCTGCCTCTGGTCTAATGGGGGGATTTGACTGATGGCGTGTTCACTGATTTCCTGTATGTCCATTCATTTGACTCCCGCACTTACAGACACTAACTTACCCATTCATTGATCCATCCATCACCTAAATCTTATCTAGGGGAAATAAAACTGAACTGCTGAAGAATTATCCACAAGATAGTTGGATGTAATGGTCGCTGGTGTAATCTAGTCATGACCCGGGGCCTGCATGTCTGAGATGTGTTGGCTTGTTCCTTGTTTTGATCACAACTGCGAGTCTTGAGAGTTCCATCATTGAGATTCAGTACCAGCTGTGCTAGAGACCCCAAAATAAAGGAGAGGGATTGCCTGAGGGACTGCATGGTAGAGAAGGGTGGAGGTCCATTCTCTTGGGCTGGTACAACCTGGGTAGAAGAGAGTTGGTCAGTTGGATTGTTGTGGGTGCTGGGAAACCTTTGAGATCTTGAGGGCTGACTGGTTTGGGAACCCAAGTACACTCTGGAACTGTCCTTATGGATTCATATATCTGGCTCAAGGGTGACACTGTTGTTGAGATTTGGAGCAGTGGTATCTATAGTTGGGTAGAACGCCCTTTGTCTGCAACCAGTTGGTGTCTCATTTTTATAAATATAAGTGCTCTTTGTTGTGATATTATTATCTATGTATGAATGTATTCCACTGTGTATATTTAATTATCATTTAATTGAATCTTTAGACTATGCATGCTTGCTGAATACTAATGTGCATGTCGTTAAAGTCTTTTCTTTTATGCATCCTTAAATTTTAGAAAGGTATCGTAAGAGAAATAATTCCAAGGGTGGGCTTGATGGTAGCATGCCCCGGCCTATGGGTGGCTGGGGATGTTACAATTTGGTATCAGATCTTTTATTTTAAAGCCAAACTAGTATGGGTTGGGTTTGTTGGTCAAAGTCTCGAGGTCAAGATCGAATTCTGACTATGAAGTTGAAAATCTCAAGAGGAATGGCGTTGCATAATCTACGTAGGAGTTAGATCACCAAAGACCCATTGTAAGGGGTTTGAAGGATCATGACTGTCCCCTTAAAATTCGAGAGTGATCGCCACTGTAGGGTCAGGAGAGATCCGGGATCATTGGATTGGAGGACAGGTGAATAGGGGTCGTTCAATGAAAAGGAAGCAAGGGATAAGATCACCACCACCATATCCCATTGGAGAGTGAGATCAATGGACAGGATTCATTGCGGGGAAACAAGTTGCATGGTTGATAATTTCCCAAGGCGGTCTCGCAATCCAACCATGGTTTCCCCAAGGGGTCATGTGTCAGCATTAGGATAATTGTGGGGTGAAAATAGGGTTACTCCAAACCACTGATGCGTGCCCATGCAAATTGAAATGCATGTAGTGATGTGACATGTTAGGGCTCGAACATTGAAACTCCATATAGTCGAAGTAGATCCCGACAATTGATCACCAAGAGGTACATGTCATCAGATCAGTAACTCCAGAGAAATTTGTTCGAGAGGTTTTCAGTTGATATTTGAAACTCCCAAAGCTCAGAGACCCAAGGAGCCGAAGTAAATCTCAACCGTCCGATTCAAGAGGACGCGCGGAAAAATCCCATGTACTTCAAGGGGTTTGAAGTTTGAGATTTCTGAAACCCGAAGACCTGAAAGGATCTCAGCCATTCATCTGTCGAGAGCCACATGTCACAAGATCTAGGGCTTTGGATAAAAGCTAGTGGGGCCAAATAATTTTTGAAATTTGAGATTTCTGAAGTCTGAAGACTAGAAGTATGCCTCAAGCGTCAGATTAAGGAGGGAACATGGTGTAGATACGTGGACTTTGGGTGAAGACCTGAAGTGAATCTTAGTTGTCCAATCCAAGAGGACACATGGCGACAGATTGACCAGTTCGGGAATGTGGAGTTTGAGAGAATTAGAAGTGTGCTAGTATGGAAAATCTTGAAGTACCGAAGCTCGAAGAGCCGAAGTGATGGGGCATGATGACGTCACCTAGAGGTGATGTGGATCCTGGAATTCTCGAAGTGACATGGCTTGTAGATGTCACCTGAGATGACATGGACACATGGTATGTGTTCCATGTGTCAGTAAGTTTTGAGAATTTGGAGTATTTAAAGGTAAGTTAGAACGTGACACGTGTCACTCGCCTGATTGGGCCACATGCCTACTTCCAATATTTCACCACGTGGTGAAAGATCATGTAGTCCGAAGACTACGCACTCTGGAGAGGAACGATGTGAAAGGTTGCATTGGGTCACAAAATCCTGAAGGCTCAAAGGCCGGAGTACATATCAAGCATTGATTCCACAAGACACACGTTGAAGGATCATCAACTTCAGGTAAAATCACTTCGAGAGAAAATGCAGAAGGAAAGTTTGAAACTTCCGAATCCTGAAGAGATGAAGTGATTCATAGCCATTGATCTGTGGGACACTCATCAACATATCATGAACTCTGGGTAAAATCATTCTAGGAGGAGGAAAGAGAGGAATGTTGGGACTCCTGAAGCACAAAGTCTCGAAGTGGATCTCGATTGTTGATTGTGAAAGAAGGCGAGGACCATTGATCTGGTCCTGGCTGAAAGTTTCGAAGTCCTGAAGCTCTGGACAAGCTCTTTTTCATCTAATCACAGTGTCATGGCTTTGGTCAAATGCAGATTGAGAGCTAAGGGAAGGAGGGCTAAGGGCCAAATTGGTTGTCTTCGAGACAGAAAAGTGCCAAGGAAGGATGTATCCACAGTTTCTAGTCTTGGTGACCTGGGAAGGTGGTTTGAAGGAAGTGCCTGCACAGGATGAAATTCTATGTCAGTGAAGGATAACAGGACACTGTTATTCTTGGATAAAGGGGATATGATCTCCATGAACAAAAAAATAAAAATGACCTATAGAATGGTTTGGTAATTTTGTTTATCATATGCATAATTCTAACAAAATGGTCACTTGCACATTTTGCATAATTAAGGGGCTTAAGCACATCAACTCAATATGTGTATTGAGAAAATAGAAGAAGGAAAGGTAGCCTCCATTCATGATAAGGAGGTCGAAGGCTAGAATACCAGAGTTGGTAATGCAAAGATAGATTCCAATGGGCGCAAGGGAAACAAACAGTAGGAAATGTTAATAGAAACAATAATAAGCCTGAAGATGGAAGTGCAGAGTTACAAAGAAGACAAGAGATTGATGAGAGAAAAAAATCATATAAATTCTCGAGTGGTGCAGAGCTTATATCAGTTGCAGAGACAAAAAAATAAGCGATCAAACTCAAAACAAGAGGAAGAAGGCGGGTGCCATGAAAGAAGGGATGATTGTGGAAGAGTTGGTTATTCCATAAGTGCTAGCAGAACTCATGGAAACCACTCACCTCTTTACTGAGAAAGAAAGTTTTATGCATCGGAAGATCTCGTAAGAAGTCTAGAGGTGTCTCCTATCAGACACCAAAGAAGGAAACACGAGGTAGATAGTTTGCAAGGAGAGTTGAGGAAGCTTGAGCCACCTTCCTTTGAGGGTGAAAGAGAAAGGGAAGATGATGTTGAAGCATGGTTTCTTGGGCTCAGAAGATATTTTCAGTTGCATAACTATTCGTCCAACCTAGAAGCCAGGATTTCCACCTACCATTTACACGGGAAAGCTACAATGTGGTGGGACCAACTGAAGAAAGTGGAACATGTTAATGAAAGTAGGATCACTTGGAAGCAGTTCAAGAAGTACTTCCAGAAGGAGTACCTCTCAGAGCATTTCTATGACAAGAAAATGAAGGAGTTCTTTGAAATCAGATTGGGAAGAATGACTATGGCAGACTATGAGAAGAAGTTCTTGGGTTTGTTAAAGTATGCTAGGTTCATTGGTGATGAGAAAGTGAAAATACAGATATTTCTAAGTGGACTTCCAGCCTTTTGTAAGGAAAAGATCAAGTATGATGAACCAAATACCTTGACTGAGGCCATCAGGAAGGATAAATACCTATATGAGCAAGGCCAAGGAAGAGAATCCCTGTAGAAATCTTGGAAGGACAAGAAAAATGCAAATTTCGATTAGAGGAGAAAAGGATTCAAACCTCCCTTCAATAGGAATGAGCCTAATAGAAATCATCAAGATTAGTATGCGAAGGGAGATTTCAAGAAAGAAGATTCCTTGGGAAAAAGGGGAAGACCACCAATCCAATGTTGGGGATGCAAGGAAGATCATCTATACAAAGATTTCCCACACAGAAAGGAAAGAGTGAAGACTGTGAAAAACATCCAAGAATCTACAACAATCGAAGATATGGGAAGAATCTATGCAGATTTAAATGGTCGACAAGAAGAGTACAAGTCCAATATGATCGAGGTGGAAGGTAAGATCATAAATCTGCCTGTTGCTATTTTGACTGATTCAGGAGAAAGTCATTGCTACATTGATCCTAAGATAGTGGATATATTTCATTTGGAGAAAATTAAACTTGGGAAAGCAAGTTTGGTTCAATTAGCCACTAGAACCAAAAGAAGAATCCATGACATGGTCAAAAGTTGTTCCATAAGTCTTAATGGCGTGTATACTAGTATTGATCTAAATAGCATACCATTGGGGTCTTATGATCTTCTGATTAGTATGGATTGGTTGGAAAAGCATCATGTTATCCTAGATTGTCATAACAAGACATTTACATGTCTTGATGGAAATGGAAAACATAGCACTATGAAAGAAATTCCAAGACCCATATCTATAAGGGAGATTTGAGCCTTACAGTTGAAAATATGTTTTAGGAAAGGATGTCAATTGTATGCAGCTCATGTGGAAGAGCCAGAAAATACAAAGGGGCCAAGCCTTGAAGATTTCTCGGTGCTACGGGAATTTGAAGATGTATTCCAAGAAATACTAGTATTTCCACCAAGGACGGAGATAGATTTTGCAATTTATTTAGTGCCAGGAGATGCCTCGATGTCAAAAACACCTTACAGAATGAGCACACCAAAGTTAAAAGAATTACAAATGCAGTTGGAGGAATTGTTGAAAAATGGGTACATACATCCAAGTGTTTCACCTTTGGGAGCACTAGTACTTTTTGTAAAAAAGAAGGATGGAACCTTGTGGTTGTGTATTGACTTCCGACAACTGAACAAGTACACTATAAAGAACAAGTATCCTTTACCCCGAATTGATGACCTTTTTTATCAGATAAGAGCAGTAAAGATATTTTCAAATATTGACTTGAGGGCAGGATACCATCAGGTAAGAATCAAGGAAGAATACATTCATAAGACAGCCTTTAGGACCAGGTATGGGAATTATGAATTTGTAGTGGTGTCATTTGGACTAACCAATGCACCAACTGTCTTCATGTGCTTAATGAATGGCATATTTAGGAATTATTTGGATAGGTTTTTCATAGTATTCTTGGATTACATACTTATCTATTCTAAGTCTGAAGAGGAGCATGAACATCACTTAAGAATGGTGTTGCAAGTACTAAGAGAACATTAGTTGTATGCCAAGTTGAGTAAGTGTTATTTTTATCAAAAGCAGATCCATTACTTGGGACACATTATTTCAATGAAGGTCATAGCAGTAGATCCAGAGAAGATCGAAGCCATTAGAGGATGGCCAACACCCAGAAATGTGTCAAACATTAGATCTTTTATGGGATTATTTGGCTACTACAGAAGGTTCATAGTAGGGTTCTCTAGGATTTCTCATCCCATCACATTTTTGAAAAAGAAGGGAACTAAATTTGAATGGACACTCAAGTGTGAAAATAATTTTAATCTGTTGAAGGAATTAGTTACTAGAGCACCTCTGTTAAATATTATTGACCCAAATGAAAGTTTTGTGGTATGTGCAGACACATGTAAGGAACGACTTGGGGGATTCCTCACGCAAAATGGAAATGTCATTGGATATGAGTCCAGAATGATTAAGGAACATGAGAGGAACTATGCCACATATGACTTGGAACTTGCTGCCATTGTTCGCGCCTTGAAGACGTGGAGGCATTATCTCATGGGGAATAAATTCAAATTAAGGACAGACCACATTGTCCTAAAGTATCTTTTTGAACATCCAACATTGAACTCCAGGCAAACAATATGGCTGGAATTTTTAAGTGAATATGACTTCAATATCAAGCATATCAAGGGAAAGGAGAATAAATTTGTCGATGCACTTAGTAGAAGAGTCCATATCATGCATGCTACTGCTGTCAGTATGCATTAGTCAAACTTGAAGAGAAAAGTTTTAGATGTCCTCGTTATAGACTAGCATTACCTACAGGTAAAGGAAATATTACAACAAGGAGATGTACAACAGAAAATAAAGGAGTATGAGATAAAGGAAGACGGATTACTCATGCATAAAAATAGAATCTATGTTCCTAGTTCTGGAGAACTAAGGAATTTGGTACAGAAGGAAATGCATGATGTTCCTTATGTTGGACATCTCGGTTACCAGAAAACGATTACAACAGTAATAATCCAATTCGTTTGGTCGGAAATGAAGAAGGATGTTGTTGATTACATCACTCGATGTATGTAATGTTAGAACGTGAAGGTTGAGCATAGGTACCCAGCGGGTTTGCTGCAACCAATGCCAATCCTAGACAAGAAATGGGAAGTGATCACCATGGATTTCATCACAGGATTACCCAGAATGAATAAGAAACATGATTCAATCATGGTGGTGGTTGAAAAATTAACAAAGGCTGCTCATTTTATGTCTTTGAAGAAAACGCATACAACGACTAATATTGCAGAAAATTTCATGAAGGAAATTGCTAGGTTGCATGGGATACCTAGGATAATTATCTCGGACAGAGATACAAAGTTTACCTCCAATTTATAGAGGGGATTGTTTAAAGTATTTGGCACAAATCTAAACTTTAGCACATCATATCATCCCCATAAAGATAGGAAAACAGAGAGAGTCAATCGAATAATTGAAGATATGTTGGGAATGTATGTGATGGATAAGCCATCTAAGTGGGAAGATTACTTACACTTGGTTGAGTTTGCATATAATAATGGGTATCAAGCTTCATTAAGAATGATCCCATTTGAAGCCTTGTATGGTAGGAAATGTGATACTTCAGTAAACTGGGACAACCTAGCAGATAGAGTGGTATTTGGGTCGGAGTTGCTCAAGGACATGTAAGACCAGGTGGTTAATATCAAGAATGATTTAAAGGAATCTCAAGATAGACATAAAGTTTATGCAGACAAGAACATGACATATAGAGAATTTAAAGAAGGAGAGAATGTACTTTTGAAAGTGAAGCCCAAGAAAATATCTTTGAAATTGGGTAGTTGTACAAAGCTGGCAGCCAGATTATGTGGTCCATTTGAAATATTGGACAGAATAGGGCCAGTTGCATACATGCTTGAATTGCCTGCTTCCATGAATGTGCATAATGTATTTCATGTATCTTTACTAAAGAAATATGTACATGACCCTAACCATGTTATTGATTGGCATATGATTCAGGTAGAGATGGAGGCAGACTTTCAAGTTCAGCCAGTACGGGTATTGGACAGAAAGGTAAAAATGCTTCAGAATCAAGTTATAGGGATAGTAAAATTTCAGTGGACCTCCTACGGTACTGAAGATGCTAACTGGGAGCATGAAGATGCCATGTGGGAAAAGTACCCGCATCTTTTTGAATAAATTTAAGATTTTGATCTCTATTTTGTATATGCACTAAGGACAGTGCCAAAATAAGGGGGAGGGGATGTAACACCCCAAGTTTTGAAACCCCATTTTAAATAATGTATTGTTACAATGATGAGAGGTAAGGGTTCCCAAACAATTATTAAAAGGCTAGTCTTCCCAAGACATGTAATGTTTTCTATCATTATTAATAATAAACACATCGTTGGCTGCTAAACGGACAAGGACTAGAGTTATATGGGGATATGATTCCACAAGAGAGGGGGCTTGAGGAGATAAGTGTTTATTCCTATGTTAATTACCCTTTTTTCCTAAGGGAGGGTATCGGTTACCTGAGCTTCTTGGGGAAGGCCAGGAGGTTATTGATTCCTCACGAAGTTACTTAAGCCCACCTATGGTCTGATGGGGGGGGTGGATTGATGGCTTGTTCACCGATTTCCTGTACATCCATTCATTTCCCTCACGCAATTCCATGCACTCACTTACCCATTCATTGATCCATCCATCACCTGTGTCTTGGCTTGGGGAAAGGGAACCAAACTGCTGAATAATTATCCACGAGATAGTTGGTTGTAATGGTTGCTAGTGTAATCCAACCATGACCTGGGGCCTACATGTCTGATATGCATTGGCATGTGCCCTTTTTTTCTCACAACTGCGAGTCTTGCAGGTTCCAGCATTGATATTTTGGACCAACTATGTTGGAGGCCCCAAAATAAAGGAGAGGGACTGCCTGAGGGACTGCGTGGCAGAGAAGGTTGGAGGTCCATTCTCTTAGGGCGATACAGGCTAAGTAGAAGAGAATTGGGTACTGGGATTGTAGTGGGTGTCGGGAAAACTGTGAGATCTTGAGAGCTGACTAGTTTGGGAACCCAAGTACACTTTGGAACCATCCTTGTGGATTCATAGCCTTGGCTCGTGGGTGATATAGTTGTTGAGATTTGGAGTAGTGGTGTCTATGGTTGGGTGGAACATCCTTGGTCTGCAACTAGTTGGTGTCACATTTTTATAAATATAAGTGCTCTATGTTGTGATATTATTATCTATGTATGAATGCATTCCGTTGTGTATATTTAATTATCGTTTAATTGAATCTTTATACTATGCATGCTTATTGACTACTGATGTGCATGTCGTTAAACTCTTTTCTTTTATGCATCCTTAAATTTTAAAAAGGTATCGTAAGAGAAAAAATTCCAAGGGAGTGCTTGAAGGTAGCATGCCCCAACCTTTGGTTGGATGGGGATGTTACATTGGCTCAGAGTTAAAGGGTGTAACCTGTGGATCTTGAAAAATTTCCATAGGACCAGGTCCATGGAACCCTTCGCTACATTAAAAAAGGAGCTAAGTGGTTTGGGACTCCGGAGTTTGGAGTGAATGAACACTGCACATCCAAATGCATCGAATGAGACTTGTGGAACTGGTAACTAGATGGATGACCAGCAACTGGTGATCACTTACCTGTAATTGTGGTATTTGTCCCCTTGCTAAACCCCAATCATATTCTTGGTCGTGAAGTAACGTGAGTTGTAGATCTTAGGGTATTTGGCATCTCCCTTGACAGTTAGTCTATGTCGTGGTTAGTCAAACATTGACCGTTTTTGGAGAAAAAAGGCATTATAACACCAAAACCTTTGAAATCCATAGTTGCAAAGTATTTTGGGCCATCAATATTCAAATCCTTCAAGATCTCTCTTATCCGTCTGATCATGGAGACACATGTATCACGTCAGGAGCACATGGGGGTCCACATTTCGAGCGACGTTGATGCCATGTGTGGCATATTTGTGGTAGAGAAAAGGATGTCAATGACCTGAGGCATGTGCCATGTATCTTTCCAATGTGTTTTTGGTTGGTAGGTGTCCCTCTATGAGTGGCCTAATATTGAGACCAAGGGACCTCTAAGCTAGATTTTTGAACCATTGACCTGGGGATTCCATTGAGAATCCCTCCCAACCGTCTAATCCACCAGTGGAAGGATTCATTTCAAACACTTCGGTAGAGTCTTTCTCCAGGAGGAAAGGCGTATTAAGCATGTAGAACCCCTGAATTCTGAACTCGTGAAGTGACGTAGAACGTATATCTGAGGATGATTTAGGATCTCCCATGACCATTAGATCTAGACCGTGGTCATCTTGACACTAACCACTACGGGAGAAAAGAGGAAGTTACACGACGGAACCCCTGAACGCCGAATTTATGAAGTAACATAGGCCATATATCTTTGGATCTACATGGACACACCTCGACCGTGGGATCTAAGGGGTGTTGGAAGGATGTTAGTCCAGAGTGACGTGGCATGCAGAAGTCACCCAAGTTAACGTGGACCCACATTTGACATGCCATGTGTCATCTTGATTTGTGATTTTCGTAGACCCTATGTGCCCATTATAACATGACACATGTCACCCATTTATGGAGTCATGTGCCATCTTCACCTTATCTCATGTCATCCCCCCTGGCACATACTTTCTTGGCCTAATAGTGGGCGAAGTACTCGGGACCGACCCGTCCTTGCCTCTATATTTAATGCATAATCACATGTAAGGGTGGACCCTTCGAAAGTCCAGGAATTCAAAAGTCCAGGGGTTTGTGGTGTAGTATTTTAGATAAGACAAAACGGACGAAGACCGGAGCCATGTGGCAAGAATTAAGGACCCTGCGGGAGTTTGGGATTTCGGAACTTCGGAGGATATGCATGTAGAAATAAAAAGGGGTGTTTAACGTTGAAGTACCCAACACTGAATTTCCGTAACCCTGTACGTTAAACGAGGACGAAGTATCGTCAGTGGATTTAATGATGGATGGATTTCCCCCATAGATGTAGGAGCACTAGGAAGCTCCGAGACTTTGGGGAACCTTGGGATAGTACGAATGAGATGGACCCACATGGGCGCCACGTGGCCTTTGGCCAATGAGGCTCCCAGAACTTTGAAAGGACATAACTTCCAATCCAGAGATCATATTTGAGCATGACGACAGTAGTTGGAAAGCTCTTGATGAGAATAAGGTGATGGATACCTCGAGAAGAGGATTCAATATGATGGAGGAAAGAGAAATTTTGATTCCCCATCCATGAAAAGGTATTTAATGGGTTGGGTGTGTTACAACGCCCCCCACATTTCATGGAACTGCCATTGGAAATCATGATTTGAAATTTGTTGACTATTGGATTCCTAAGAGGGGGGGTGAATCAATAATAGAGAAATAATCCTTTTTAACCACAAAATGCAAGTGTTATATCAATGTAGCATTATCATCCAATAATTGCGGAGTAAATAAACAATGAACAAATGAGTAATCATACACATACACAATACACCATTGCTTTTACGTGGAAACCCAAAGTGGGAGAAAACCATATAATTCTTTTTCTTATATGTCTTTAAGAATTACATTCATTGTAAGCACCAACTTCCTTTGTTTTCTAGCTGCAACTAGAAGGAGGCTCCAACCCCCTAGTTTCTCAGGATACAACCTGAAGGAAGCTCCAACTCCCCAATTCTCTGGCTACAACTATAAGGAGGCTACAACCCCCTAGTTTCTCAAGCTACAACCTGAGGGAATATCCAACTCACCAATTCTCTAGCTATAGCCAGAAGGAGGCTACAACCCCCTGTTTTCTTCAACTACAACCGAAAGGTGGCTACAACCACCTTGCCTCGTCCAACCACCCCGACATAGAAGTAGAATGATGGAACCACTGTCACACTATCATTGTGAGATATACTGTTGTAAACTTGTACCAATCAACCTACACCAAAAAACCTATAACAACTTATACCAATAACATGTGCCAACATGTACCATACATTAACCTACACGATAAAAGAGTGCATCAATCATGCACCAATATGTACCTCAACGAGTGCATCAACCATGCACCAAATATGTACCAATAATGAATCAAATAAACGTAAACTATGACTCATCAATATGTACCAACATCATCAACTATACACCTCATGTATGTGCCGAATCATCAACTACTTGTCTCAACCATGTTCCCAACATGTACCTCAACCAAAATCCCTCATCAATTTCATCATCCAAATCTGATTTGTAGCTCTGTAATAGACTTGGTGTATATGATCACATACCTGCAAACCTTCCTTAACTTAACAACAAGAGACTAGCATTTTCATCAAACTTTACTTTAGTCTCATATGACTAATTTTGGATTAGTCAACAACCCTAACTTGAAATAATCATAACTATGTACCTGTAATGAATAAAGATATGAAAATAGTACACAATGTTCTTCAGTGTCTTGTATGAAATTCCTCTAGGTTTCACTACTTGGAACCTCTCAGAAAAGGAGTTATAGAAAAAATGGCATACCTTGTTGAATTCTGGGTTATTCTAGAGAGTTAATTTGTAGAGCATGCCCCGCATGTAATATTTGTTGTATGGATCTGAAAATTATACAAAGAATACTACATAATGTACTCTAACCAATACATTTGGTCTTACTGAATTTGTATCTATTATGAATAAGTTATGACTTTTTTACCTGAAACATCTGTTTTAGACTAGTTTCAAGACTAGCCACAAACCCTACTTTCCATGGAGTGTAACTCCAAAAATACAATGACCCACAAGTTGAAATTTTTATCACAGCTACTTGGATATGTTTCGTCAACGACCTCCCAATTTCATGGTATGAATCATTCTATAAAAACAGTTATTGCAAAAATGGTGGGATGACCTGTAAATAACATATCTTAGAAAGAATCATCAAAATAATTTATCCTCCATTGAATTTTGACCTTCTTTACTTCACCTTCCCTCTGAAATTCGGCTTAGATATCCTTTGGTTACCTTAGTCACTTGTAGATATTCAATATGCTCAAGTGTCATTAAAAATGAGAGAGCCTTGCCTCTTATTTATACTTTCATGTAGCTTCCTCAAGGGGTTACCTTTTAACCATCTTAACCAACTTTCCTTATTTTAGGGTTAACCCACTTCTACCCGCTTGTCCACGTAGTAATTTCTCCATTAAATTTATTATTTAAATAATTTATTTTGTATCCACTTTGACTTATTTTACACTCATCACTTCACTTTATTATTTCAATTATCTTCTAACCATCTTAATTCACTTTTCTTATTTTAGGGCTAACCCACTTCTAACCACTTGTCCACTTAGTAATTTCTCCATTAAATTTATTATTTAAATAATTTCTCTTGTATCCACTTTGACTTATAGTACACTCATCAATTCACTTTATTATTTAAATAAATTCTTCTTTGCAACCTCTTTGACTAATTTGACCTTTTGGGGCTTCTAGATGACTCATGAGGGTTCTCCAATTTCACATGGCCATAACTCTCTAATCATGAGGAGTTATGTGATGTTCCACATACCAATGGAAATGTCATGACATGTACTATCCATATAGAATAGTCTTGCCTACAAATATATCAAAACTCATACCATTATCCATCAAACAAACTTGGGTCCATTACTCAAACCTTTGTGCTACCAGAATTTTCTACCGAACTTTATTCAAGGGTTGACATCAATGAAACCAACCCAATTGATCAACAATATCCCCCTTTGGCATTGATTGAAACACTCTGATGAAATATTTAATTCATATCACTCATGCTCCCATGTGACCATCAATCCCCCTAGAACCATGCCTCTGTGCTCTTTCTCCAAGCATTTTCCTTTGCATCTAATAAATCTCTCCCCCTTTTTCATCAATGGAAAAGTTATCTTTCCATCCGGGGCTACTCCCCCTAACTGAGTTTTCCTTTGGGATACTCCCCCTGACTGAACTCTTCCTTAAATTGATCTCCCAACCCAAACGGTCCTCTCTATAGTTTTTCCTCATGTAAATATAAGACATATAAGATAAGCATTCAGAAACATTCATTTTGGAGTAGAAATTACTCTGAGTCTCTAGCGAAGATACTCAAAGGCTTCCCGTGGAAGTGGTTTTGTAAAGATGTATTTGTTGGATCATGTTGTCATTGATGCAAATGGTTTGATTATTTAAGAGATCTTTGGATCATATGTCATTGATGTAAATGGTTTGGTTTGATTGATGTCATTGATTGATGTCAAGTAATTGATTGATATGATGCTCTTGATGAGAATGATATATGTCGAAGTGGAAACCAATT
>JASDQU010029428.1:11674-26175 GCA_032191745.1 Picea mariana | reverse complement strand
TGATCAAATTTTATACTGGAAAGACCCCCTGGGGGTGCTTCTGAAATGCTTAGATCCACAAGAGGTCAACAGAATCATGGTCGAGTTTCACAGCGACCTATGTGGAGGGCACCATTCCTGGAAGACTACATCCCACAAAATTCTCAGAGCCAGATACTACTGGCCCACCTTGTTCGCTGATGTCCATAGCGGAGTTAGAGCCTGTATCACATGCCAAAGATTTTTAGGAAAGAAACAGCTCAAGTCTCTGCCTTTGCATCTTATGGTTGTTTTGGGACCTTTCTAGCAATGGGGCCTGGATTTTATTGGAGAAATCCACCCTGCTTCCAGTGGGCAGCACAGATGGATCCTGACGGCCACGGATTTCTTTACTAAGTGGATAGAAGCCATCCCTACCAGGAGTGTTTCCCATAAGGTAATCATTGGGTTCCTGGAGGACCTCATCACCAGGTTCGTCTGCCCAAGTAAGATTGTCACAGATAATGCAGCCGCTTTCGGGTCTGAGCCATTAGCCAAGTTCTGTGAGCAGTTCAGGATCAAACTGATTCACTCCACCCCATATTACCCACAGGGCAATGGTTTAGCAGAGTCCTCCAACAAAAGTCTAATAAGGATCATCAAAATACTGTTGGAAGACAACAAAAGGGCTTGGAACTTGAAGCTGAAATTCGCTCTATGGGATGATCGGGTGACTACAAAGAGATCTATAGGCACCTCTCCTTTCCAGTTGGTGTACGGAGCAGAAGCTATCTTTCCTTCTCAGCTGGCCATTCCCATAGCGAAATTCCTCCAGGACTACCAAGAAGAACCCAATGACATGATCAGAAGAATTCATCAGCTGGTGGAAGCCCAATAGACCAGAGAGTAGGTAATGGACAAAATTCAAGATCACCAGCAGAGGATCAAGCAGTTTTTTGATTAGAAGGCCAAGAAGGAGCGATTCTAGTTAGGAGACCTGGTGCTGAAGTGGGATGCTCCTAAGTAAGACAAGGGAAAGAAAGGAAAATTTGAAGCCCTATGGATCGGGCCTTTCAGAATCTCTGAAGTCTTCTCAAATAACACGTATCGGCTACGAGATTTGGAGGGCGAAGAAGTTTTCAGCAGCCCAGTAAATGGGCATTTTCTTAAAAAATGTTTTGTTTGAGCCTTCGATGGCTCCTGTAGTTTGTAAATATTGTCTTTTTTGTTCTTCATTTTTTACTTTTATTGTTCCGGCTTAATAAATGACTCCATAGCCCAACAACAAGGCACTGGAACTGCAAAATGAGTCCTTAGAGCATCACAGGGATGACTCTATCCCCCATGGAGCCTAATGTTAGCAACATTTCTTGTCTTTGGCATTGGGATACACAGGTTTGCAGGTTTCCCAAGGAGCACCCAAGCGCAACACATAAATGAAGTCCTTTTCGGACTTAAAATCAAGTGAGTGAGTAGTTCAGTCTTCAGCGGAAGGGTTTCAGCGACAGAGCAGAGCAGCGGTTGATGGGAAATCGCAGGATGACCAAGTCGCATCAAGCATAGTGCTAAAAGTTCTAAGCACAGTGTTGTGTTGTTTCGCGGGCTCGGGGTTCGTAAGTTCAAAGAGTGAACCATGTCCCTTTGGTTGCGCGAGATTCCGAGTTACGAAAGGGTGTCCGGATGGAATTCAACCATCGCTGACTATCACGCCTCGAGAATTCGCAAAGGAAGAAGGCCAAAGTCCGATGCCCCAACTCTCGAGGTCCCGAGTAGCGAAAGGCACGAGTACTTGGGCTGTAGCCAATAGTTACATGCAGAAAGCGTCGACTAGAAAGGGGCCCCGACCCGTATCGCCATCTCGGCGATCGAGGGTTTAAGAAAAGGAACCAAGGGTCTCCGACTCGCGAGTCACGAAATGAAAATCACTCAAAGGCGGGCCCACATTATCGAGGGTAATCTCAGCCGTCCATTTGAAGAGGACATATGGCGCACGATTGAGCCCCCCGCCTTTTCACCCGCCGTGGTTTCAACATGCAAAAAGCAGTTCCCTCATGTCCCGATACGTGAAGTAGCGAGAGCATTCAGTACCCGGGGCCCATCGCAGCATCGGATGAGTTTAGAACCATCAGATTTGAAGGGCGTGTGGCACTAGATCGAGCCATCTCGGCATATCACTCATCGCGATTTCGAGAAGCAAGGAGAAGCCCCTACATACTCATGAACGTCGAAAAGCACCATGGGAGTAGGCATGCAGTCACAGCCCGTGGGCACTTGGAAAAGAAGGGAGTTTCCTAAAGGAAGATGAAGCGTCGAATTCAGTCACAGAGAAGCCCGACATGACCTCTAGTTGCCATCGAACCCGACCTCAAGCCTGGTCTTCGCTTAGAGTAAATGCAAGCAGGAAGGGGTGGTTGAAACCTCTCTTCGTTCATTAATTGTGAGTTATGGAGGGTCTGGTAGACGGTGTGCTCGAGAGGGTCCTGTGTGCCCTTTATTGCAGAAAGGTCATGCCGAATCCTCAACTAGCCAGGGGAGGTCTGCACACGCTAATTCGGCATTTACTGATTCAGCTACTCTCCCTGCGGGAGCCATGCGCAGTTAAGATGGTGTCCGACAAAGAATATCAGTATGAGTTTGACTGAAAAGACACCAAGCCTTGGGCGACTGGGCACACCTTTGTTAGGCGTTTTTCTTTGAGTATATAAATTCAGTCTTTGTATTTTTTTAAAGTATCGATGGTAGAGCGAAGATCCCGATTGTAAAGTTTTAACAGATATCTTAGCTCTGGTTATGCATCTGTATGTAAGATTTCTTGTTTAATTGCAGACAGTCTTTCTTTTCTCGTCTAATTTTTCATCTTACACTACGAGAGTTCGTGATCGAATGATTCACATGAATTGTGGCATTTATGTTATGACAAAGGATTTATTGTGGCATTATTGTTCTCTCTGGTTTTCTGCATTTGAGCGTAAGAAGATCTTGCGTTTAGATGTTTTCTTCCACAGTCTATTAGGAACCTGATGTTTAGAACAGACCTTTGCATTTCTCTGATACAAGTCTTCCCCCTACTCACCCTTACTACAACTCACTGTCTGAAGTTACCTAAGACCTCACTTGCGCATGCATGCCTAGCCTAGTTTTAGAGTTGGAACCACATCATTTGAGTTAAATCTCCATTTGATCACCCAATTAAACAAATCGTGACCTTAAACTGATGGGTGTCGGGCTCTGCTCCTGCAAGCAATCCAGGAGTGACTTCCGATGCTAACACACATGACACAAAGAGTGAAGGAAGCTTGGATCGTTAGACGAAGTTGTCAAATCTAACACACCCACACACACATGCAAAGAATATAACACATACCCAAAATTCTCCCACTTTTTGTTTTCTTTTCATATAGAGTTTCATGGGATCACATAGTCAACAATCTAGGGCAATAAATCCCATTGTTACTCTACACCAGGAGAAATTATCTGTTTTCACAAACTTCGTCAATGAATCTGCAACATTCTTCAAAGTGTCAACCTTTTCCAGCAACACCTTCTTTTATTCAACCATGTCTCTCACAAAATGATACTGAACATAAATATTTTTTTTTCTTAGAATGATAAAAAGGGTTATTTGCCATGAAGGTTTCACTCTGACTATCACAATCTAATCTCAATGCTTGTTGTACCAACCCAATACCTGAACACAATCTCGAAACCATATTGCTTCATTGCTTGCATGAGTGTCTTCCATGTATTCAACTTATGTAGTTGAGAGTGCCACTACAACCTGTCTTTTACTCATCCAGCTGATTTCTCCTCCAAATAGATTAAACACATACCCACTAGTAGATCTTTTGCGATCCATATCTCCATCCCAGTTTGCAACGACAAACCCATGTATCTCCAACACTCTGTCTAATCCTATTATTCCTTGGTAGCACAATCCATAACTAGTAGTGCCATGAAAATACCTGAAGACCCTCTTTACTATTGTCCAATGTTGCTTCCTTGGTTTTGACATATACCTTCTCAAAACTCCCACTGCATGAGCAATGTCTAGTCTAGTATAGACCATTGCATACATCAAACTACCAACTGTACTGGCATACGAAACATGGGACATGTCTTCTTCTTCTTCATATGTCTTGGGACATTGATTTGTAGATAAATTTACACGTATAGGAATAAGAACCTTGATTGATTTACTTCTATGCATATTAAACCTCTGCAATATCATCTCAACATATTTTCTCTGATTCAACCAGAGTTTCATGTTTGCACGATCTCTTTTAATCTCCATTCCCAAAATGAAGTTAGCAGCATCGATATCCTTCATGTCAAATTTGGAGTCTAGATGTGATTTCACGTCCTTGATAACATCCATGTTATTTCCTACCAGCAACATGTCATCAACATACAACACTGCATAAATGAAGTGATTACCAACTTGCTTGGAATATACATAGTGATCATCCCTGCTTCTCACAAATCCCAATCCAAGGATGTATGTGTCAAAGTTTTGGTACCACATCCTAGGTGATTTCTTTAGACCATATAGTGAATTATTTATCTTACATACCAACTCTTTCTTTCCCTTCACTAAAAATCCTTCTGTCTACTTCATGTAGATTTATTCTTCTAGATCCCCATGTAGGAATGTTATCTTCACATCCATCTATTTGACTTCAAGATCAAAAGAAACAACAATAAATAAAAGAAATATGATAGAAGTTAACTTGGCAACAGGAGAAAAAATCTCACAAAAGTCAATTCCCTCTACCTGGGAATAACCTTTTTCTATAACTGAACTTTGTATTTCTCCACTTTTCCTTCTGCATTAAACTTCTTCTTAAACAATAATTTTCTACCAACATATTTTATTCCAGCTGGAAACTCAACCAGATCCCATGCCTCATTCTTATCCAAGGAAGATTCCATTTCTTCAACCATGGCCTTCTTCAAAAGTTTACTATCCTCTGAATTCACTGCTTGCCTCACCGTTCTAGGATCTCATCAGTAATAGATAAAGAAAAATTAGAACAAAAATCAGGTGGACAATACCTTTCTAGTTTCCTTCTCTCCCTCACTGATCTCCTCAATACTGGGGTATGACGTTCTTCTTCTTCTACTTCATCTTCTTCATTTGATTCAGATTTTTCATCATCTAAATCAAACTATATTTTCTCAGATTCTTCTTGCCTTGGTAGGAATTATTGTTTGGGAACATATTTCACCTCTCTAAAAACAACATCTCGAATGTAAGAATTTTTCTTATTTTCTGGGTTCCAAAGATTATAACCTTTCACACCATATTTATAACCAATAAAGATACACTTTCTAGCTTTACTATCCAAGTTACTCCTATTTTTCTTTGGAACATGTACACAATCATCCCAACTAAACACTTTGATATGTTTAAGAGAGGGTTTATTACCAGTCCATACCTCATGTGGAGTTTTATCATCCAACATTGATGAGGGTGATCAATTGACCAGGTAACATTCTGTATCCACTACCTCTACCCAAAATTCTTCTCCTTACTTGGCACCACTAAGCATGTTCCTTGATTTTTGCATCAGTGTCATGTTCATCCTTTCTGCAACTCCATTCTGTTGATGTGTGTATGGAGCATTCTTCTTCCTTGCTATACCACACTTCTTACATAATTCTTCGAATTGATTTTCGTATAATTCTCCACCATTATTTTTCCTCGATACCTTTATTTTATTTTCTGTCTGATTTTCTACCAAATCCTTAAACTCTTTAAATTTGTCAAATACCTTAAATTTATTTCTAAGAAAACAAATCCATGTGTTCCTTGAGAAATCATCTATGAATGAAACATAATACATAGATTTACCTACTGATGGAACATGCACAGGTCCAAACACATCATTGTGTATCAACTCTAAGATCCCCTTTGTTCTTGTAGCACAAGATGATAATATTACTCAGTTCTATTTACCATATATGCAATGTTCACAGAAATAAAAATCTAGAGTACAATTAGAGATACCTTCAACCATATATTTACCGTGTAGTGTTCGAAGGCCTTTTTCTCCAATATGCCCCAGTCTTTTATGCCACAAAATGGTCTTCTTTCCAGGGACAGTATTGGTCTTGTCCTCTTTATTTCTTTACTTAGGGACAACAAAATTGTTACACCCATTAGTATAAGTGCTTCCCAACAAATTTTACATAGTTACACACTGAACTCCCCTCATCAACACCATTGCTCCTCGTACCATCTTGCAAGTGCCCTTTCCCAATACAATATCCACACCTGCATCATCCACCTTGCTTATAGATATTAGGCTCCTGGCTAGTTTTGGAATGTGCAGAACCCCAAGGAGATTTCTAATCCTTCCATATTTTAGAAACAACTTAACCCTTCCATGTCCCATGATTTTGGTTGTCAAGTCATCTCCTAGGAATACATCACCAACATCGTATTTTTCATATTCACAGAACCACTCCCTGTGAGGAGTCATATGATATGGCACACCTGAGTCGATCAACCATACACCATGGTCTTCATGTGTACCTGTTCCATGTAAACATCACCTCCTTCTTCAGTGGAGGTTTTCGCCTTTGTGGAAGATGAATTATCAAATCCCTTTGGTTTATCAGCCTTCTTAGACTTGCAATGTTTCATATAATTCCCTTCTTTACCACACTTCCATCATTTCCTCAAATATTTTCCAGGAGACTTAGATCTACCGTTAGATTTAGATCTTCCCCGCCAAAGACTTACCAGGATTCCTGTCTTGGGTACGACCTCTTACAAATAAAGAATTTGTGTTATGACCATCCATGATTTTCCACCTCATCTCTTCAGATAACAAGGATGAAACTACATCCTCATACTTCAATGTAGATTGAATAGTACTACCAATTGCTACAACCAGATTATCCCAATAGTATGGAAAAGAACATAACAAATTAATACACTTATCTTCTTCTGCAATCGTAATATTAACAGAGATAAGTTGACTTACCAGAGTATTGAAGGCATTTAGATTCTCTGTCATGAAATCTCCATATTCCATAATAATATGATACAACTTCTTTCAAATAAAAAACTTGTTTACTAGGGACTTTGATTGATACAAATTCCCTAACTTATCCCATAGTTCTCTGGTTGTATATTATCCAGAGACATTCAACAACATTGAATCTGCCAGGAAGAGTCGAATAATGTTCCTTTCTCTTCTATCCAACTTCTCCCAATCTTCCTTTGGCATACCAATAGGTTGTGTAATAGTAGTTTGTGTACTAGTAGTCAGTGTGCCAGTAGACTGCATACCAGTAGGCTATCTACCAGGATTCATAGCAATCCATTATTCTTTGTCTACAAGAAGGTCCTCCATCTTGAGCTTCCATAGCTCAATTTTTTTACAGTTGAACTTCTCTATCTCGATTCTATAAGAGCTCACCATTCCTCTTTCTATACTTCAATCACCACTGCAAAATCTCCCACTGAACCTGGTTTATAAAAGACCCAAGGTAAACTTGATCTATAAGACCGAGCCAAACCCTCAGCAACAAAGGTGTCCCACTGAAGCCAAAGATGAGCTTGGATACCACATGTAAATTTTAAACATATGAAGCAAAGCAGTGCATACATATTCTTAAGAAAAACAAAAATTAATCAATGGCTCATACACACTGTACATAGAGATTTAAACTGGAAACCCTTAACCGGGAGAAAACCATCCTTCCTTGGTGTCGCACCTTTCAACTCTTGATTGTATTAATTTCACCATTCGAAATACAATATATACAATATTTTAGGTATTTTGTAGCTACCAAAACCATAATCCATTAATCCAGGATTAATTTAGAAAACCACTAAAAATAGCAAAAACCACCAAAAAAGCAAATTCGATTATTTCCCCGAACCCCGTCAGGTCTAGGATACTGCGGAGAGATAAACATTGCGCGTAACCAAAGGGGGTGGAGGGGAACTTGACCCCCCTGGGACCCCAGGAAAGGGCTCGGTGTACACAACACAAAAATCGAAGGAAGTTGGGATCGTCAGACGTAGTTTTTGAATCTGACGCCCCCCCCACCACACACACACACATGCAAAGAATATAACACATACCCAACATGGAACTTCCTCTAATCTCACATATCTCAATGTCATTCACTATAGATGTCGTGGATCAACTCCCCTTTCACATAGGTCCGATGATCAATTAGCCCTTTATCTCTATATCACTGAATGCCAAGTCCTCGGACTATAACCCAAGACATTAGAACACCATCGAACTTTCTTGTTGTTAGAGTATTGTTTTCATAATCCTATAATATGGGTCACTCCGATAGATTGGAACTCTAAGAAGTTATAACTCTGACATATTCGGAGTCTGATAAGCTATGGCCACTCTGATGGTCTATACTCCATGGCACTCCAATATTTCTTCGCTCCAAAAAACACTGCCACATGTCTTCTCTAGATATCTTTCTCTGGATCACTTCAATAAATCTCATCCATCATTCGAGGCTCTCCACTACTGTGCCCTCTCATTGTTTAAAACTTCGATGGAAGGTCATATCTTCTTCACGACTCCTTCGATGGAAGTTATGATATTATCTTTGTGATTTCCCCCGATGGTTGTTATCCTAAAAGAGTATTTTAAGTCGTCGATCTTCCCACTCAATGGACGGCTAGATCATGGCTTCCGCAAGATTTCATTTCAAGAGACGGATCGTCGTCGATCATTCCAGTGATTGACAATCGATATTCATCTGTGTTGGAATACATATTTATCCTCATGACAATGGACCTGCAACAACCTCTCCTTGCACATCAAATATGAAATTCACGCTCTCACTCATGGCCTTCCACCTCATGCATACACACATTAAATTTCATAGCTTAAAACACATACCTGTTTGAACATAAATATAACACTCGAGGGTACACCAAAATACAGAGTTTCCATTAATCAAATCGAGCTCGATTACATACTATGGCCTCTATGGGACAGGTCGCCCTCACGGCTGGTTTTACATTATGCCATGCCTCGTTCAATGCCTAAAGGATACATATAAATAGCATAATACAACATTGTATACAATCATTGCAGATCTGATCTACCTTCAATCAATCACTAATATCTCTCGAATTATCAAAACAACCCTATTGTTTACATGAATTTTGATAAAAATCTCATCCCCTTGGCCACATCACGTCCACGTCCTGCCTTCTGGAAGTTTCATGATCTTATTTGATTTAAGAGGTTTTATGCTCCTACATCAGACTCCTACATCAGACTCCTAGGGTAGGAAATATTCATGATTTCCTTATCATGTCTCTTCATTGTTGCTTCCATATTCACTTTGGTATTCATTTCACCTCATGTACCATATGTTGAGCTTCTCCATACTCAACAGCGAGAAACAACTAAGCCTCTATAGCAAGCCTCCACACTTGCTACCAATACCTCACTAAGCTTCCTCTTGAGCTTTGGCCTTTTCGTATAACAGATTCAAATATCTTGAGCACTCCTTTCTCATCTCATCTTATGCACCTACCCACTTCATGCAGAGACATCTTTCCCTGCTATGATACCACTTGATGGAGGAAGAAACTGGGGTCCCGAAGATCCATGAACACAACAGGTTTGATCCTCCCTGTGGTTTATCTAGCCCACACATTGACTCAACACGACCATGGGAGTAATAATTCCTCATACAACCTTAACTACACCAGGAATTACATATTCAAGTTTGATTTATCTTGGCCACGCCTTATGAAGTTCATAGGAACTTCCTCTACTCTCACATTTCTCGATCTCATTCACTAGAGATATCATGGCTCAACTCCCCTTTCACACAGCTCTGATGGTCGCCTTCAATCATCGGTCCTTTATCCCCATATAATCGAATGCCAAGTCCTTGGACTATAACCCAAGGCATTAGAACACCATCGGACTTTCTTCTGGTCGGAGTACTATTGTCGGACTCATGTAATATGGGTCACTCTGATAGATTATAACTTCGAGAAGTTCGGACTCTGACCCTTTCGAAATCCGATGGATTCATACTCCGATAAGCTATGGCCACTCCGATGGTCTATACTCCATGCCACTCCGATAAGTCATCGCTCCAAAGAATACCGCCACCTGTCTTCTCTGGAACTCCCACTCTAGATCACTCTGATAAATCTTAGTCTCCAGTTGGGGCTCTCTACTATTGTCCCCTCTAACTATCTACAACTCTGATGGACGGTCAAATCTTCTTCATGAATCCTCTGATGGATGCACAGATATTCTTCACGAATCCCCAATGGAAGGACAGATCTTTTCTTCATGATTTCCTCCGATGGTCGTCCTCCTGATAAAGATTTTTAATTCATCGATCTTCCCACTCAATGGACAGCTAGATCGTGGCTTCCCCAAGATTTCATTTCGAGAAATGGGTCGTTGTTGATCCTTCCAATGATCGACAATCGATCTTTGTCCATGCTAGAATACATGTTTCTCCTCATGACAATGGACCTGCAACAAGCTCTCGTTGCACACCAGAACCGAATGAAATTCTTAGCCTTCCGTATCAATTCTAGATAGTGTTGTTAATTCAATCTACATTTTGGGGAGACCATTACTATCTTTCTCTATTCTATTAATTTTATGTGCTTTCTTCCTCTTCATCATTTGACACTTGTAACTCAAATAATTTCCATCCTTTGAGTTTTGGTATATGAATTTTTTTCTATTTGGATAAGCTCATAAGTGAGGACATGTATTATGCAAATGTACTACTTGTTGACAAATTCAACAACATAAAGTTGTATTTTTATAATCCAATTTTTATATTCACATGGAGCCTTTCCTTGAAGTATAAGATTAACTAATAAGTGAGGACATGTATTATGCAAATATACTACTTGTTAACAAATTCAAACCCTTACTAAGGTCTATCTCCACAAAGAGCCAAAGTATTTCTCATGTCTTTAAAAAAGATAACTTCTCTTTAAAAAAGATAACTTCTAAAAATAGATCTGCATACATACCCATATAGTGATTTTGGTTATATACATAATACATGGGTTAAATTATGGAAACCGAGAGGTAGAAAAAATACCCACTCTTCCCCATAACCATGGCAAAGAGGATGAGATTATTTTTAAAATTCCTGTAAACAATAGGGTTGTTTTGATAATCCGAGAGATATTGTCGATTGATTGAAGGTAGATCGGATCTGCAATGAAGATCTGCAGAAGATCCGATCCAATGTCGTATTATGTTATTTATATGTATCCTTCGGGCGTTCAAGGAGGCCTGGCACAATGTAAAACCAGTCGTGAGGGTGGCCTTGCCCATAGAGGCCATTGTATGTAATCAAGCTCGATCTAATTAATGGAAAATGTGTATTTTGGTGTACCATCGAGTGTTATGTTTATGTTCAAACCTATGTGTGTTAAGCTATGAAATTTAATGCGTGTATGAGTATGGTGGAAAGCCATGAGTGAGAGCGTGAGCTCTATATGAGGGAATAAAGAGAAAACATGAATATCACACTCCTAAATCAAATAAGTAATTGGCTTTCCTTTTGATTTTGGATATCCAATTTTTCTTTTGAATCTTGCTGCATGAGGTTAAAATGAAGAAAAGTAAAAAATATAGGATCAAGGACTATTTGTTTAACCAGTTAAAGTACTTTTACTATGTGTTTTTGTCAAATGTTGAGGGTTGGTGGGGCTCAGGTATCCCAAAGGTGAATTTGACAAGTGACCAGTATTTCTAACAAACAAACAATTTTTTTTTGTTTATTAAATATAAAAAAACGATTTCCTCCATCTAAAATGCTCTTATAACATATACAAAATGCAACTTTTGTTCTTCATTATAAAAAAGAAGTTACAATTTTTTTTAAAGAAAAAAAAACTTACACAATTAATTATAAACCAAACAAACATCATCCATCTCACCTTTAAATTCAACCTTGACATCTTTGCTTCCTATATGTTACATTTCTTTTCATTAACTACTTGTGTTTGCAGAACCGCATTTTTTTTGTTATCATGTGAATAATCAAACAAGATGAACATAATTCATCTCACCTTTAAGTTCAACTTTGAACATATTTGCTTCCTATATGCCACATTTCTTTTGAATAATTTGTTATGGCTGTCTAACAAAGTAAGTTTGCATAGCCCTAGGTTTTGTTAAACTCGTAGCTAAGAAAAACACAAAGAAAAGGAAAGAATATCTTCTTTGCTAAATAATTGCAAGGGGCATCCATTATCCACTCCAGAGGAATTCTGCAAACCTTAAAGCTAAGCCAAACAATCTGTTCCACTCTGGATAATGCGAAAGTGGAAGTACAACCAGAGGGATCCTCTCATGGAGAAAACCCCATCGAGAAAGAAAGACCATTTACAACTGTAATGTGAACAAAAGGATCTCATATCGGTTGGCCGAAAGTTCAATTAGTGGAAAGAGCTTAAAGGTTGCCATTATCACACTCTTGGAATAGATTCTCTTACCATCTTTGAAGCAAAGTAGAAACCCTAGTTCTGTAGAAACAAATTTAAGTGATTCCAATCCATACCGATTATGGTCCCAATTTATCTCTATATATTGCACACTCCTCCCTGTATCTAATTTTCTAAGTAGAGAATTTATTTCAATCGCTATAATTCAATGGCGTCCCAAAAACCGATATATAGAGATCTTGTCGACAGATTGACCAACAGAACCACTCGTCGCAAGCGCATGATAACGTACCTGTGTTTGACGATTCTGGGCCTGCTGATCGTGACAGCGGTTTTTGTATTTATAACATGGCTGGTGCTGCGCCCCCACGAGCCCAGATACTATGTAGAATACGCCTCCTACCCGGAGTTGAGTCTTACAGACAGAATTCTGAATTCGAGGATGGAGCTGAACCTCACGACGAGGAACCCTAATGGCAGAGTCGGCATATATTACTATAAGATGGAAGGGTACATTTACTATGGCGATGAAAGAATTGCAGGTTCGGATATTGGTCCCTTCTATCAGGGCCACAAAAACGCTATGGTTCTGCAGCCCATTTTAACAGCGCACTCTGTGATATTGAGGGAGGACACTGCCAGGGATCTCATGCTAGAGAATTCGGCCGGGACCTTGGAGCTGAAGCTGAAATTGTATGCTCAAATTCGGTTCAAGGTCGGCAGCTGGAAATCCAGGCATTACAACATGAGGGTCAAGTGTGATCAGTTGAATGTTGAAAGGAATAATGGTGGTAATTTCTTCAACCACAGAAAATGCAGCGTTTATTTGTGATTGTTTTAGGGTTTTTAGCTTCTTGGGACACTTGAATGGGATCTGAACATGGTTCATCAGTTTCAATATCATAAGATCTCAGAAGCAGGAATTCATTGAATGAATAAGTCCTTTGTTGCGTTGCAGAAATCGAACTAGGTTTAAATAGTGAAAAAATGGATGTGTTTGCAAGGTATGATTGGCTTCTACAGACGGGCTAAGTAAGTTTCAGTTTAGTATTGTAATTATTCAGGGCTAAGTTTCAGTTCAGTATCTTAATTATTATTATTATACCTGGCAGAGGATATTGTAATTGGTTTGCACTCAAATTAGTTTGACTTTTATTATCTTGCTTTTAAGATAAAAGTTTTTGAATGGAATATTATATTAATATTTTAAAATTTTAAAATTTTAAAATTAAAAAGAAATGAAAATTTTAAATACTGTATTTTAATTTTATGATTGGTTAGAATATACAAACAATTTTAATTTTATTTTGTGTGAGGATTAATTTTTAGAAATTAAAAATACAATAAAAGTTATATATATATATATATATATATATATATATATATATATATATATATATTTCAAAACTTATTCACAATTATCATTTCTCAGTGCCATTTAATTCTTATCATACATTGGGCCTAACACATCACATCTACCTCCTCAACCCCTTCGAATTGTTTTAAAAAATATATTGTCCATGCAATAATTCATTGAGAGTTGAAAGGATGAAAGTTCTCAATGATCAAAATTGAACCCTTTTGTTGATGGGTCTAAATTTTCCCGACAACAGTAAGGGGTTACCCATGGTAAGAAGTCACAATTAGACCTCTCACCATTTGGAATAGGGAATCCAGTTTGATTTTGGCCCGACAATCATTGTCGGTTTGGTTTTACGGATTGCGACCTGGTCCATCGATGAGGATGAGTGATGGATGGTTATGCAAATGGAAAATGTAGACGAAGACTATGTAAATGCCAGAATCTAATCTACTTCTAATTTATCATATCCTAGCTAGGAGAAAATTAACGTAAGTTAATGACTTGTGACATGAAACTAACTCTACCAATAGCTTCACCTAGATAGCTGAAATGAAGAAATAAAGTTAGATAACACATGCACATGCATATATAACCAGAATAATCTAAGTCACTATATCACATACATTGGCAACTCATATGCTTAGAACATGAGAAATAATGAAGAATAACAAAACTGCAAGAAAACACATATCGCATTAGAATAATCCATAAACAAACATGCTCTTACAATCCATGTGAACA
>JASDQU010029427.1:37140-55725 GCA_032191745.1 Picea mariana | reverse complement strand
CGATCAGACAGGTAACAAAACGTTGATAGCATGTAGGTTGGAATTTGAATGTACTAATAATACTGCAGAATATGAGGCTTTACTGCAAGGTCTCAGAAAATCTTTGGATATGAACATTCAAAATTTAACCATCTTTGGCGACTCTGAAATAGTGGTTAGATAGGTAAGAGATTCTATCCACTGTTTGTCTCCGCATCTCAAAAGCTACCAGTTTGAGGTATGGAATTTAATGAACAAATTTTCTTCTTTCAATATAAATTCCATTCCTAGGTTGAATAACTCTAAAGCAGATTTATTAGCTAATGTAGCTTCTAAACTTCTTCCTGCAGAAGGCTTGTCCCCAGATGCATTCTTCGTTGAGATGCTTTTCCGACCATCCATTCCCAACAACATCACGAACTAGAGTGTATTTGACGACGATCAGCAGATTATTAACTTTCTTCACATGGAAGAAACCTTTCAAGGCACGGTGATAGACGAACACACACACGACGACAATTTGTACAATTTCACGGTAATACCAGATCCGAGAACTCTTGAATCTTCATCGGATATGGTAAACTCGATCCCTAAATCTGTAATTAGATTAGAGAATTTTTATGATTTTCAAGATAAATTTAAAAAGACAATCAACTGTAAAACCAATAGTTCCTCGTTATCTTATGAAAAAGTAAACTTAGGAACTAATGAAAATCCTCAGTGCATTAATCTAGGGTTGGGATGTTCTCAACAAGAAAAATATGCATTTATTAAACTGTTCAAAGAATTTAAAGATGTCTTTGCATGGATGTATGATGACCTTAAAACTTTCGACCCTAACATCATACATCATGTCATCCCTACGAAGCCCCAAACCTTACCCTTTCAACAAAAACTGAGGAAGATGCACCCCAAGCTCGAACCGACCGTTCAAAAAGAATTGAATAATCTCCTAAATGCTAAGATAATTTTTCCTGCTAGGCACACTCAATGGGTTTCCAACCTTGTCCCAGTCCGGAAGAAAAATGGGGAAATCCGACTCTGCGTCGATTTCTGAAACCTTAATAGAGTGTCTGATAAAGACAACTATCATGTCCTGCCCATGTAACAGATCCTTCAACAGGTATCTATTTATGAGAGGCTATCCTTACTGGATGGTTTCTCTAGATACAACCAAGTCCTGATGTCTCCACCAGACCAACTAAAAACTACCTTCCGTACTCTGTGGGGCACTTATGCTTATCGCAAAATGCCCTTTGGATTGATTAATGCTGGAGCCACTTTTTAGAGAGCAATGGACATTGCTTTCCGAGGCTTAATCAATCAGTCCGTCGTAGTTTACTTAGATGATGTGACTGTATTTTCTAAAAACAAAAATGATCATCTAGCTCACTTACGAGCCGTCCTACTGCGATGTCGTAAATACGGCATCTCCTTGAATCCCAAAAAATCCATCTCTGTAGTAGAACAGGGTAAACTCTTAGGATTCATTGTGTCTAGCGAAGGGATGATTATTGACCCCAAAAGGACTCAATTCATCGTGAAACTTCCCCCTCCTACATCCAAAAAATCTATGCAGTCTTTCTTAGGCCAGATTAACTTCATGAGAAGATTTGTCCCTAGTTTCTCCGAAATGGTCAGGCCTTTGCAAAATTTGATTAAGAAAGACACCCAATATCACTGGGGACCCCTAGAAAACCAAGCTTTTGATGCAATAAATAAGGCCATAATAGACGCTCCGTCTCTCATGAGCCCTAATTTTTCTCAAGACTTTACACTTTACACTTTTGCTTCTGACTGTTCCTATGTCGCCGTCCTAACCCAAAAGAATGCTGAGAATAATGAAGTACCCATCACCTTTATGAGATCTTCTTTCAAAGGCGCTGAAATTAATTACCCAGTGGTAGATCGGCATGCCTACGTTGTTTTCAAAGAAGTTAAGCACTTCCGGTCCTATCTTTTGAAGTCAAGGACGAAAGTCATTGTTCCCTACCCAGTCGTGAGGAACCTGTTAGTGCAAAAGGAGGTAGGTGAGAAGAGGGCCAACTGGGTCACCTCCTTACAGGAGTATGACTTATAAATTACCCCAGCTCAGATAGTGAGAGGCTAAGGGTTATGCAAGTTAGTTGTTGATTTAGCAGCAGGACAGCAAGAAGAAAGTGATACACCAAACCTAGGACAAAGCGATCAAAGTCTAATCTGTTGCGCAAAAAACTCTGTTAGTCCTTGGTACGACGATATAAGATTCTGTTTTGAACATGGGTCAGCCCCCCGTCACCTTGATCTCGCCAAAATAAGAGCATTGAGACTGAAGTCTGCCTCTTTTCATCTAGTTAATGGTATCCTGTTTCGTCAGAGTTTTGACGGCGTACTGATGCGTTGTCTCGAAAAGGACGAAGCAGAAAAAGTCTTGCTCGAGTTGCATGCAGGAGAAGCTGGTGGTCACTTTGGTGGTGACACCACTACCCATAAGGTTCTAAGAGCCGGTTATTACTGGCCCACGCTTTTTAGAGACGCCCATGCCTTGTGTTGTAAATGTATCATTTGTCAGAAAGCATCAGGGCGGTTACAAAAACCAGCCTTTCCTTTGCAGTCCGTTTCAGTAGATTCTCCTTTTCAGCAGTGGGGATTTGATATCATAGGTCCAATTAATCCTCCATCCTCGCAACAGAAAAAGTTTATTGTGACAGCCACAGATTACTTTACTCGATGGTCTAAAGCTGCTGCGTTAAAAACTATCAACACCAGTCAGGTAATTGCCTTTCTAAATTCGAATATTATCACTCGCTTCGGTATCCCTGACTGTTTAGTTTTCGATAATGCTTCTTACTTTTCCTCTCTTGAGATGAGTGAGTTCGCTTTGGAAAAAGGAATTAAGATGAAGTATTATGCTAGATATTACCCCCAGGGCAATGGGTTGGCAGAATCAACAAACAAAAACTTGATCAAAATCATCAAGAGAATGGTGGTTGAAAATCACAAAAATTGGCACAATGCGTTGCTAAATGCACTATGGGCTGATAGGGTAACGCCAAAAGCTGCTATAGGTAACTCCCCCTTTTTTCTCGTATATGGCAGAGAATCAATTCTACCACCTCACATTCTTCTTCCTTCACTCCAGTTGTCACAGAAAGTCCAAGAAGAAGATTGCCCCCCTCTGGAAAACCGAATTAACGCTTTGATGAAGCTAGAAGAGGTAAGTGCCCAAGCTAAACATAAGTTAGATCAACATCAACAATTGGTTAAAAGCTGGTTCGATTCTAATTCTGCTTTTGATAGGAATTTTGAAGTAGGTGATCTTGTCTTGAAGTGGGACAAACCACACGAGGGAAAGGGAGAGCACACAAAATTTCAAAACTTGTGGCTTGGACCGTTTTTAATTGCTGAAAAGTTGGGTCCCAGTTCTTTTCGATTGCAGAATCTTGAGGGGCAGCTTGACACCTACCCGGTGAATGGCCAATCCCTGAAAAGATACTTTGCTTGATAAATACCCTTGTATATTATGTATATATTTTGCTTTTGTTTTCTTTTTCGTTTTCTTTCTGTTTTTGATTTCGAATTAAATTTATCAGTTTGTGTCTCTGGAAATACACATGCCTATACACTGAGCTATTCAGACAAAGACAATAGAAATTTGCTTCACTGAAATAACTTCTGAAAAATTTGTACAAACATCAATGGTATATTTCTGAAATTTATATCTATGTTGGAAACGTCTGTTGTTTGAAAGAAGATGATTGATTTTGATCTCTGAGTAAAGTTCGTCATGATCATCCATTATCTTTTTACGCTGTCCCTATTCCGTAAAGGAATGACTCAGAGGATGTCTCCCTAACTTAGGAAGTTTTTTTTATAAATAAAACATCTCTGGATCTAAATAAAGGACAGTTCCAAAAAAAATTCAGATGAGGTCTGAAAAATATGTTAAAATATCATGACTTTCAGCGTCACCCCGCTCAACTGTATAAAGAAAAAACAATAAATTATTAATAAGAGCTATGGGAAGTGCTTGTAAACCCGCCGGGATGTTGAACAAGTCTACTAGCAGTGGGTAAATGCATGCATGGCACCAAGACAACTTCGTCGGGGTACTGAACAGGCCCGGTGGCAGCGAAGCAATGTCGGGTATATGAAAATTTGCAAAAAAGAAACCTCTTTAATGTCCTTCATTCTGATCCAGAACTTCTTGGCAGGATACAAATGTCAGACTGGGTTAAATGGCAACCCTGTCAAGGCTATGGACGCCTGCTGGAAGCAGTGGCTATGCCAACAGTATTGGAGATTTTATCTTTAATATCTTGACTTGCTGATCTTAAGATTGTTATCAGTTTTCATCTTTTGAAACGCTGCTGGAATAGTTGGTTAATGATGATGTTTATACTATTTTCTGGTTGTTATTTTTGAGTTGAAATTATCTTTGTTGTCCTAATCTGAATTTGTTCCTTTTGGCAGAGATAACTGCTTCTACCAGTGCGTCACCATTGTTGGAAGCCAATTCACATTTTTCTATTGTCCTATAAGCTGCCTACACCAATGTTTTGCGAACATCAATTTTTCGTCGCAATTATTCAAATAAACGACACTTTTATTTTTGCGACATTTATCTTCATTTTGTTTTCACGACTGTAAGTGTGAAAACATGGTCTTTCGTAGTCCCATTGAAATTATTATTTGAACTGTCATGATCCTTCTTGTCAATATGTCTATTGCGTTTATATTTCACTTATCGTTATGCATCTGGAAAAACTTTCGAACTATACTCATTGGACATTTTTGTATTAATTGTGCGACTTGGTTTCATCAAGTTTGTAATGCATTGGCATTTGGATTTGCATTTTATTTGATTTACTTGACCACTAGTTTCTTGAAAATACATAGGGGTTATGATTAAATCTTTCATATATATCTTGTAATATGATACCTATGTTCGTGTTTTCATAACTATTGGCATGTTGATCGTATGACAACCCATTGGAACATTGGCTACACTATTGATATGAGATGATACATTGGCGCATGGTTAAACATTTGGTATTGGCTTCAAATTGTATGATTGATGGTTTAAAACTATGGCACAACGTTGATTGCGCGCGTTGGTTTATACATTTACTATTGGTTTCATTGGTCAGCCAAGTGACATGATTGTTGAACTATGGAATAATGGGTAGAACAGCTATGAAAGTTGGTGGTTGTACCTTGGCAATAACTATTATGCATGGCAGAGATAAGCTCCACCACCTTCGCACAATGACATTAATTCCTATCCCTTATCCCTGTTTCGTTTCTGTTAGCTCGGGTAACCCTTCATGCACTCTGCTCCTATGTCTGCTATGACCCAAACCCTGGCTCGTTCACCTTGTGCTCAGCTCCATGGCACTGGTGGTGCGAATCGAATCGAACAGCAACCAAGCCTTGTTGTTATTTGACAATGCTCAAAAAGACTTGGAGGATAACGGTTGGCTCACCTTTATACAACAATTTGAGGGTTTTAATCTCTGTGTTGCACAGCAATTCGCCTTGACTTTCAATGGCTATAGAGCCAAGGTGGGTGACATACAGTTGGAAATCGATGAGAAGTTTATTAGATCTGCTACAGGGTTACCCTCCTCGGGACAACATTGGTTCAAAAATTCTAAGGTCGAGGAGGTTCCATGGACGCTATTGTTCGTCTCGCGAAAGGTCACTTCTTGTGACAAAGGTATGCCCATCTCTGCACTTAAACTGCGATGGCACGATACTTTGATGGTAGTCAAACAATTCGTGACCTGTGAAGGTCGATATGGACTTGTGTTTCTCTACCACGTGCATTTGTTAATGAATTTTATGGGATACTCGTTGAATATGCCCTTTTACTTTTAGCGTAGCCTATATAAAATGTCGAAAAGGTATAAAAGGGAGAAGGCCAATAGTAGCCTGTTTCACCATGGACTCATTAAACTTATCATTGTTTATCACTTGAGTTTACATGGTGATAGTTGGAGAGATTTCGTTGCTTGAAATGGTTTTGATGATACAGACCCGATCCAGGTTGACAAGCCTGTGATTACTGAAGCTAAGGCTGGGCCACCCGTGCCCTTCCATGTCCTACTTCCCTCTCCTAAACCCTCGGTCGACCCTGATGTCGACTTACCAGACGCTATAGCAGAGAAGGTCGAGGCTACAAAAAAGCCCGTAAGCAAAAAGGCCAAGGCAAACCCTACTGTTATTGCTAAGGGTAAAAAGAACGCTCGGCTTATTTCGTGAATGGCTAGAAATAAACCTAAACCCACTACTGAGCAAAATCCCATCGTCCTTAGTGAAGATTCATATTCTAACATAGAACATTTTCTATCCAGTGAGTACCCTTACTCACAGGGTTTATGCCCCAAACCACCTTATGATTTCGTGATGAATATTCCCCCTTGCCTAAGGAATAATCCTAGCTACCCTGGTATCAAACTGCCTAATGAAACCCTTGGCAATGTAATCAAACCCTCACTTGCACTTTCGAAGCCCACACAGTCGCCCTGTGACCAATGTGATTTATGGCTGGAATGATACTACATCGACGTTCCCATACTCCAATCGAAAATCCAATCACTGGAAGATCAAATTGTAGTATTGACCAGTCAAAGAGATAAACTCCAAGCATCTGATAAGAAGCAGAAGACAACTGGCTCCATCGTTTTCAAGAATGTTGAATCGGCCACAGCCGTTATCAACTCCAAATTTTTGTGATCAAGCCATCTGCTCATACAGGTATGGATTTTGATATCGTTTTAATTTTGTGAATGACCAGGATTAATATAGTGATTGGAATTTGGTTTTCGAATAGCTCTGTTTATATTTGGAAATGGCTCTGTCATAATGTGTTCATCCTGTATACATTTCTCTTTGCTAAAAATAAATGAAATCTTGTTTTGAATACATGATTTGATCATTCCCAGTTTAGACACTGATAGATTTTTATCAGATTTGATTGGTCTTCATTTGGATTTGATTTGTTCATTTGCTTGATTGAGTTAATGAAACTGATGGTTTGCTTTCAATTGAATTCGTTTTGTATAGGAAGTTTTTCATGCTCAATTTGGAATACGATCATGTTTGGATTTGATTTCGTTATGATTCATGTGATGATTGGCAAATGATTTCAATGGGTTTGGTTGTTACGATTTAATAATAAGTTGTGTCATGTAATTTTCTAAATTGGGAATACAACTCTGTTCGATTTCAATATGGAAAGAACTACTCTGTTTCATATGAAAATAATGCTCTCATTTAAGCCTATGCAAATGTGCCCGAATCGTGGAATGACTTTGATTCATAATAACTATGTTAAAAACTTAACTGTTCGATTCGCTCTTATTCTGATTGGATTATCCCATATCTCGAGTTGGCAAGATTGTTTTATGAGTTGGATTCGTATTATAATTACTACTCTGTTTGATTTGTAAAACAAAATGGTCAACCTAGGTTATCTCTATCAAAATCGGTTATAATTCGTTTGAATGGAACAATTTTGATCAAAGTCAATTGATCTTGTTTGCCCAATTTGCATTAACAAATGATCGGATGATTCTCACAAATTTTGTTACCAATTAATTGATCCTATTATGATTTCATTTGAATTGATTTTCGCGCCAGCTTGTGTCGATCCACTCGTGGCATGAATCGTTTGCTATATAGTTATAATGATTTGAAAATGATCTTGTTGGATTCGATTGTATCTTCTGTTGATAAGGCATTATAACAATTGCCTATGATTTGTTTGATCATATCGATTTCAATTGGATATGAAATGATTTCACAAATGTTTGGTTATGATTCTGTTCACCCGACTTCATGGTAACAAACGAAACAGAGTATGCATATCTCTATGATCATTTGATTGATATTGATCCTGTTGGATTTTGAATGGTATAACAATTTCAATTTCAATGATTTGTTCTCAAATAGCTATTGGATGATAATTGAATTTAATTCATTAAAAAGAATTTCAATCGATTTTAATGCTGATTTTGTGTCTTATTTAGACCAGCTACAGAATCGCAAGATTCTATAGCTAGTCTATAGAATTAGATTTTTATCATTTTATTGATAAAGGATCCTTCTAACTTGTCCATTTTTTACCCTTTTCAGGTAAATTCGAATTGCATGGGAGATGTTGGACAGTCTAGGGGATATTTGTGTGTTTAGCTTTATTTTAGGTTCTTAGTTTAGTTAAACTTGGGATATCTTCCCAGATTTATGTAAACAACTTTGATAACTTCCACAGAGAGGTTTTACCCTGTGGAAAACCTTTAAATAATTATTATTTTTTTGTAATAAGGATCATCCTCACTTGTGGGAGAACCAGGCTATGGATTCCTAATACAAATTGAGATAGAAGTTGATGTTCTGCTACAGCTTTCGCTTTCATAATATCAATTTTTTGTTTCAAGTTTATGCATGTCATTAGCAATTGATTATAGACTACTTTTGGTATCATAGTATTTTGCATAATGATGTGATTTAATTAATATGATCCATGTCTGATTTCTTTCAACATTTAAAAACACAGCAATTACTTTATTCAGTTAATGAATGACAGATTTCTCTTCTTCATCAATTGAATTATTTCGTATAAGTCTTTGCATATGGGTTTATCTAACTGTGGAGATTTATAAATCATATGATTGTTGTGATTTTTATGTCTTGTTTGTCCTGTAATCATACTTGAAGAGCACTGCAACTATCATTTACAAGCAGCTCCTGGATAATTCGGTGCGGGTTTCCTCCCTCCGATCAGCTAAAACATTCATCATACACAGGGCAAATCTGGAGCATTTCTCCAGGTCAGTTTGTGATTATTTTTTTTTGTTAATTTCTTTAGTATATTATTAGTATTTTAGTTAGATATATTTGTAGTTTAGATTAGTGATTTAGTTTAGTTAGTTTTCTGTTTTATTTATGTTCATAAAATTATAAAATCAACAAAAAAAAATATCTTTCTCTGTTTTAGGGCAGAATATAAATGAATTTTCTAGGTTTTATTTAAATCTGTAAATTGTAGATATTGTAAATTTTGTGAATAAGTTTTATTTCAGTTAGAGTTAGTATAGTAGTAGTTAGTAGATTGTATATATAGAATAGTTAGATTAGTTTAGTTTGTTTTAATAATTAGTTTTAGTTAGATTAGTTTATTAGTTTGTTTAGTTAGATTAGTTAGTTTAGAATAGTTTTTATTTTTTTGTTTTCTTAGGACCTTAGATCGTCTAATGGATCCGCTAAACCCGTCAGGGTGGTTCATCCCAAACGGCTTGGGTTATTAGACAACCCCGGACCGGTTCCAGTCTTCTAGTTGACGGACGGTCTATTTCGCCCGCCAACACGTCCCCACTTACTAGGAAGTCGATGTAACATAGGTTTAATTAGGGCCCCATTGAATTTTTTTTTTATTGAGCTTATATTGTTTTGGTTTGTGTCTATATCTCCTTATAGACTAAGTTGCAGGAATAAAATATTGAATTATACATGCCACATATGCACCAACTCTTGGAATATTAGGGAGAGGTGCCTTCCACCATGAGCAAAAAGCCCCTAAAAACTTCCTCAACCCCTTGTACATGTTCTCATCAATCTCAGTGAAGTGAGGGGTGGTCAAGAAACTGATTTTTGTTCTTTCATTAGGCCACAAAGGGGTACAAGTTAACACCATTATGGTTTTCTTTGTTATTAAATTGAAATATCCAGGGTAGGAATAATATATTTTACCTAGATTTACTACATTAATGACAGATTGCAACCACAATAGCCAAATAAAGAACCAGAATGCCACAAAATGTTATACCTTAATTGATGGAGACAATGTTCATTTGCCTCTTTGAGGGGGGAACTTCCAATTGAGAAGAGCTCTGATTAAAAATAACTTCACAATACATCTCATTACATTGCTTCTACTTCTTTATATCATATTATCTACCTCCTAGGAGCATTTCAGTAGGTGGAACCTTCCAGTAAACCTTCTTACATTATTTCTTTCACACTACTACATGGGCATTATTTGTTAAAGATAACATCCATACATAGAAACCTATCTATATAGTTAGGGGGTTAGGGAGGGTAGGACCTTAATATTCCCTCCCCCTTGAAAAAGTGGAATTTCCTCAAGGTTGAAGATGAGGGAATTACTAATGGATCTTTGTTGGTCCCATGTAGCATCCTTCGGTGGTGTATCTTTCCATTGTATTGGGACCTCCTGAATAGTGTGTTGGTGAAGACTGTGCTCTCTTTTTTCAAGGATGGCCTTAGGATGAAACCAATGGAATATTCTTCATCTAGTTTTAGAAGGTTGTTTTGAATATGAAAATTAGATCCAAACACTTTCTTTAAGCATGNAAAGTTACAATTTGTAAGACACTGGCCCAATACATTTGAGGACCTTATAGGGGCCATAAAACTTTCGAGAAAGATTTTTGTGGTGGTTTTCTTTTAGGGAGGTCTACTTATAAGGCTATAGAAGAAGGAATACCTGACCCCCTTCTTCAAAATGGTAGCAAATTCTTGGGCAAGGAAGGGAAGTGAAATTGGGCAGAGTTTCACTGTTCTTATGCTTGTTGTTGAAATGAGACCCCAACACCTCCTTTTATATGACAAAAGGATGGTTATTCAATTGGGGGACAGGCTATAACAGGTGAATTGGTTGGGAAACCTCTAATAGCCCGTGAATATCACCAAATTCCTTACAACTTTTTAATTTTTACAACTTTTTGAGGTATACACGGGTTGTGTATTGTGCATCAAGTGTATCTACGTGGGATGTCTAACATGCACCAAGAGTATGTACATGGGCTGTAGTGGTGCAGGGCATGTACATGCTCTAGAAAATGGTTTTTTAAGTACAACTTCTCAGCAAAGATTTGGAAAATTATGAAAGTAAGAGGTCCAATGCCATGTATGCATGAGTATGGAATTTTAGGGATATAACAGATGCCCCCTAATGTATGAGGTTAGAAGAGCAACTGATGGCCAAAATAAATTACAACATCTTCACCAATGCACAAAATCAATGAGCCTGGGACCAGAGTTCGGGAGGTGCCATCTACAAAACAACAATTGTCTCTCCAAGGTGGGCATACCCATGATCAGGATGAACTAAATCATGGCTGCCAATCAAATACATTGCAAATCCATGTCATATAACTGTATAAAGTGTAGCCGTGAGCAATACATAACGGATCTACATCTCAAAATCAATCGAATATATCCAAGTATAGTATTCATATTCAAGAAGATAGTGATGCATGTGGTTGGATATGAGGTCTTCATAGCTCAAGAAACAACTTCAAGATATTCAAAACTCAGGTAGGAGTACAATGGGAGTGTGAGAATCACTACCCTGAGGTCTTCGACAGTCCGTCGGGAAAAGACTAGAGGATCTCGATGATCAGGCAGAGAACTTCGTCGATTTTGAATCTGGACTTGACTGGATTCTAGGGATGGCCGACTCATGGAAGTCAAGAGACAAAATGCAGAAAGGTTGACTCGGGTTGGGTAAAAATTCCATTGGAAAAAAGCATGAAAGATGATCAGATTCATGTAGCATGACATTGACATATGTTTATGATGCAGGAGGCAACACAAACTCTCCATGTGTTTGGAAGAGTAACCAAATGGAGGAGGACACAACTCTATTTAGCGAGAACAAATTCCTAAGGTCATACTAGATCCCAATTATTGATGAAGAAACACAAGGATGTGCTTTGTCCAAGGGCGACTCTCTTTGCTGTCAAAAAAAGAATGAATATTTCCTGTCCCCTCTTTTTGGAATATTTGATTTTTTTTTATCTTTTTCAATTTTTTAAGATCTTGAAAAAGAATAAAATAATGTTACATTACAAAGGGGGAACGAGTGTCACAAGAAATCATAATAGTTCCAAGCGAATGGAGCATACTAATGCTCAGAGAAAGGAGACATGTGCAGGAAAATGACACTTGGGGAAAATTCCTCCATGGGTCAAGGTGTCAGGTCACAGAGGCAAGAAGTGTTGCAAGGCTTGCATATAAGGATTGCTTCAAAGGTTTAGTTGAGAGAAAAATGGAGTCGAAATTAGGCCAAAGACGCAAATATGAGACCCACAAATGCGATTAAGAAAGACACAATGAGACCCCTTCTATGTAAATTTTTACGAGCCCGGAGAAGGTAAGCTCGGTAGTTTTTTCACATTTAGAGAGTCTGAAAAAAACACAAAAGAAGACTCCAGCGAGTACCTTTTTCATAGATAGTCTAGTCGGTTCAAAAAAGGGTTAAACTTGCACCAAAAAGACATCTATTCAAAACCATTTTAACAAGTGTGACAAAGACAAGATCACTCGACAATATTTTAAATTTTAAGGAGTCTGAAAAAAGCTTAACTATGGACTCACAACCTTTTTATGAGTTTAGTCTCCTTAGCCCGAAAAAATATAAAAGTAACTGAGGAGAACTCTCCCGACGAGACGAATCTCCCGAAGCGTACCTTTTTCTGCTATAATCTACATGCTTGAAAAGGGTTAAAATCATGCTAGTAGATGTTCTTCTGGACCAATTTAACGAGTGTGAAGGAACAAGGTCACTCGACGATCTTTTCAATTTTAGGGAGTCTGAAAATATCTTAACTATGGACTCTGGGGGGGTTCCTTTTTCTTAAGTAATCTCCAAGGCCCGAAAAAGGTTATAAACCACAACCAAGGAGAATGTGCATTTTTTGAAGATTTAGTCCCTCGGGCCTGAAAAAGGGTTAAACTTACGCCTGAGAATACTCTTCTAGTGAATCGAAGTTCCTATATCATACCTTTATTCGTAAAATTATCCATCTCGACCGAAAAATGGGTAAACTACAACTGGACAGATGTGCCTTCAAATTTGAGTTTGGCGAGCGTGAAGGGAAACAAGATCACTAGACAATATTTTTCATTTTTAGAGAGTCTGAAAAAGGCTTAATGAAGACTCTAGGGGGATACTTTTCTCAGTTAATCTAAACGAGATCATAAATAATAAATACAGTTTTGTTGGATGTTTCTTTCGAATTTTAAAGCGAGCTTGAAAGACAACAAAGCGTGATCATTAGGGAGTCCTGAGGGTAAGGCCAATAATTATGATTAACAAAAGAATGAGGCTTCAATATGTAATCACGATGGGACTAACAAGGACTCCCAAGCCTATATCCAAAACTGACAGCATGGATGCCAAAATGAAACAAAGGATCTACCTAGGGCATCCATGTAGAGGTAGGCTCTACCACCTAATTACAACACTTCTAAAACAATAGATAATATTTTGTGTCTCACTTCAGTGGGGTCGATATTAATGCCTAATGAACTAGAAAAATGATAATGCAAAAATGTAAGTAGGGAAAAATCTAACCTAAATTTCATTTTCAAGGGCAATACCTGTCAGAACAGATCGATACGATGAACAAATGTCAAAAAAAAAGTCTCCAAGATCCTATATATAAGGCCAATAACACTCATCCATAAGTTAATAAATCTGATACAGATAGATACTTCGGAAAATAAGAGGCACTACTGAATACAAAACTTGAAAACAACAAACCTGGACTATACAATATGTACAAGGTACTGCACAGCCTTACAACTCATGCATGGTAGTAGTTCAAGTAGAGCTAGTCGCTTGGATATGACCAAGAGTCTCTTTGATAGTCACCCAAAAGGGAAGAAAACACAAACCACAGTGTAAGTCTTCCCATGATATAGAAACCGTAGTCCTTCAAGGATAGACTCATCCGAAGGCAATTCAAAATATGAGAAATTACACGAATGAGGAGGCTCAAAACTCCTAAAGGGCAAGGTAATCTGACAATATTCCATATGATGGTGGAGGTTCTGGCCAGGACTGACAGAGTCTATCAGTGAAGAATCACAAGCACGAGGGCTTGAGGATCTACAAACAGTGAGATCATACTCAAAAGGAGACTCCAAATCACGCGGACCAAGAGGGGGAAGAAAGGGCTCCCATTCCCCCATTGGATAAACCAAAGGATCAATTCCTGAGACCAAGTCTTGAGAAGGAAAACATGAATGAATAAGTTCCTGCTTGGGAGAAATTGAACATTGAGGATAAGACACCACATAATTTACCTGTGGCAGGGTAGAGTCTTCACGAATACTAGGAATATATAAAGGGGTAGCCTGAACTAATGTTGAATTAGGATGGTGATTATCAGATGCCAGTTGGTCAATAGTGACAATGATTCCATTGTGAGGGAAATGCATCACTTAGAAGAGTGTAGACACCACATCTTTCATAGCATATACATAATCATGCTCGAGAAGCATATTGAAATCTAACCAGCCTTGCACCACTATAACATCGACAAGGACAATATTCCCACCTAATGAGATAGGAAACTGAGGAAGAACCCCCAAATATTCACTAGGACATCTGTCAAAATCCAACAACTCATGTGAAACAGACACAAGCTCAGGAGAACCTAAAGCTTGTCAAGCCAAGGAGGATAAAATACTTGCGGACGCTCCTTCATATACTATACATCAGTAAATGTTATTTGAATTAACTTCAACCCTTATTTGAAAGGGTGCAGAAGAAGGAAGACGAGGCTCAACAAGTTCATTCCAATCAAAGGAAACCATCCTAGGGATTGGAGGGGGTGTGCTCAAAGTGAGCGAAATGCCCCCTTGTTCTGAAAGTAATGAAATGGAAATGCTAAAAACATAGTCGGTAGACACATCACTCCCCAAGAGAAGAGTGGGATCAAATGAAGATTTCATCAACATGACCACTTTGGTAGACTCGACACTCTCCAAGAGAAGAGTGGGATCATCCGAAGATTACATCAACGTGATCACTTTCTCAACCACTGGTTTAATAGGTTGTGAGACAACATGGTCTAAAGGTGCATCACCTCCCAAAAGGGAAGTGGGATCGACCTAATATTGCATCGGTACACCCACTTTCTCAACCACTAGTTGAATAGGCTGTGAGGAAACCTCAGAAGACTTAGAATCAGAATATCTTGCAGACACGGACCACAATATTCTTACCTCTGGAAGGGCGGGGCATAAATGAGTAAGATGATCTCCCTTTTAAAGCTTACAAGGGAACTTATGCTTATGTCCTATCCGTATAGGCTTCTCAACAGAATCAACGCCCCCAACATGACTAGCAGTAACTAGTTGCACATATCCAACATGACTTGTAGAGGTTGGTGATTGGTCAATAACATGACTCAGAGAGGCTACATACCTATTACCAGTATGAATAACAATGACTAGACTTTTTCCCCCATCACGACTTGTAGAGGTTGGGTGTTGGTCTTCAACATGACTTGCAGAGGTTGATGACCTATCTCCAACATGACTCATAGAGGCTGGTTGTTTACCCCCAACAGGACTTGCAGAGGCCGGGGGGTGGTATTCAACATGGCTTTCAGAGGTTGACGACCTATCTCCAACATGACTCACAGAGGTTGGTGATTTCTTCTTCCTATTCTTCGTCTTTCTATTTAGTTTAGACTTTCGGTTACTAGTAGCTATACTTTCACCAGCAAAGGAAGAAGGAGGAGGATAAGACTTTGCTGAAAAAGGAACATCAACATGATGCCCATGACATAAGGTGCTTAACTGAGAAGCATCAAGAGTGTTCGATACATTTGGAATGGTACCCAACCAAACCGGTAGTCCCACATTCAACCTAGGAATGTACAAAGTGGCCATCAAAGGGACACCAATATTTTCGAAAAAAGGAAAAGCACAAGAATCCCCTTTTGAAGGGGTTCCATAGTTGGCATCGTTGGGAAATTTATCCATGAATATATTATGCAAAGTTTCTCCCCTTACAGGATCGTTCAAGTCCATAAAAGTCTCACACAATGACTCCGACGAACCAATGTTATAAAAAACAACGCCTATAAAGAGGTAGCTCCACGTTTCTAAGCAGAAGACCGAAAATTACTCACGACTGATAGAGTGGGTGGTATACCACCTTAGGTTAGAGACCCAAAGCAATGACTGACTAGATCAGTATGGAAAACTAGGGACCACAAAGCACACACTAAATTTCCTAAAGGCAAATCAAGCAGACAACTAACTAGTGGGAAGGATAATTACGCCAATCGACACTAGAGAAACTAACCGATGCAAGTGCAAATCGAACACGGAATCACCTTCCGGGTATACTGTGTGAAGCATGATCCAAAGTCTTCCCTAGGTACCATGGTATACCTTCGTAGTCACCTTTGTAAGTCCGTAAAATATGGGCAACTAGGTTTCCAACTCTCAGTCAATTACCAAGCGGGTACAATCGACAGTTGGGAAGATTGTAATGAGTAGGATAACAAGTCTGAATCCATTCAAGGGTATCGAAAGCAAGTGGTATGAAAGACAACGGAGGATCTCAAAAATATTTTAGGTTCACAAAGCTCCGTAGGAAAATGTGATCGATATTGTTCACGAGAAAGACCCTCAATATACAATCCCCACTACGTTTAGTCCAACATTGGAGGGGTTATCTCCTCTACCTTTCGTCACGCGACCTCGTGTTTATCCCCTGTGTTAGAGGGGGGTCCCAAATAACTCTTTGACACTAGACTTAAATCACTCCCTAACTCAGACTCCAATGTTTGTTTTAAATTGGCCTTGAATAGTTTCCTCTTCACACCTAATTCAAGGCCCTAAAACCCTAAGCTAGTCTATGAACCCTACAAACAAAAAAGTCTAATATATTTTAGATTAAGCATTATTTTTAAGGCTTGATTTACTCAAAAGGAATGGTAGTGAAACTAATGGTTTTATGAAGAGATGAATAAGGAAGATAACTTAAAATCACTTGAAAGAAAAATATACTTCAACATTAAAGCAATGCTTGTAAACAACTCTTTGTAAATTCAACTTCTCTAACTGATATTTCAAGATCTTGTAAATGAAGAAATCCTAAAACTTGNATGTGCATTTTCCTTCATGTCCAAATAACTTCATCAATCTTGTGGTCCAAAACCCATGACTAGGGTTGACATCAATGACAACAACCAATCTTCCAACAGAGATGAATAAGGAAGATAACTTAAAATCACTTGAAATCAAAATATACTTCAAAATTAAAGCAATGCTTGTAAACAACTCTTTGTAAATTCAACTTCTCTAACTGATATTTCAAGATCTTGTAAATGAAGAAATCCTAAAACTTGCTTTCGTTTGACTAGAAACTACTTATGTTTCAGGAAATAAAAAAGAACTTGGAAATAAAGACTCTTTTTCTTTTTTCAAATAACAACCTTGACCACTTTTCCAAATCGAATGCAAGAAAACAAATTCTCTCTCCTTTTTTCTTTTTTTCTTTCGAGCTGTTTTTAATGAGAAAAAACTGAAGTAAATTTTTTGTCTTTTCAAAGCAAGAAATAGGGACAAAGAGAAAACTGAAAACAAGACTGGTAAAGACCCTAAGCCTACTGCGGATCGAAGGGATTCAACCAAGAAACCAAAAGGCAGATCTAAGACTTGACAACTTGCTCAAAACCTTTTAGGGAAAACACAAGAAGACTAAGGAAACATGTAAACTAGAACCTATACCCAAGCTATGGCCACAAACAAAGACTCTGGTGAATTCAAAAAATCCCCAAGAAGTCTAAACTCTTATCATGAAAAAGTCAAAATCCCTCTTTATTAAAAACACTTTCATGAAATAGAGACGCGGGTTGTTGCATCAGCAACATGTGTCTGTACGAAGGTTGTCTATTGTGCAAAGTGTGTATGTACACAGGCTGACCCTTAAAAGGGTGCATACACCTCTGAGTTTTTAAAAAAATAAAAGGATAAGGCAGACTTACAGGGCAAGGAAAGCTGGTATGCACTTTGAAGGTCACCAAAACCCCTTGACAGACTGTTAAGCCCTAATATTGGCTCATTACCCCTTAATTGGGGCATATTATATTAGTAATGTTATTTTATTTATGTCAGCTTTAGGCCATTAGTTGTAATCATACCTCCTAGTCTCCTATATATATACCAAGGAGACATTTTCATTTGGAATCATCTTGTACTTGAACATTTAAGTGGGGTAAAAGGAGGTTGCCCCCTCGAAGAGGCTTATTATCTGATTTTTCAAGGCATTGAGTACTTTTTTTGAGGTTTATCTATGTTATATTGATATTTGGTTCTTAACATATGGTATCAGAGCTCAAGGTCTTGGGGTTTCGCTGCTACATCTGAGACACCTTGACATTTTCGCTATAATTTTTTTTCTACAATGTTTCAAAAGGAAGGGCTTGGAGGGTATTTAGTAGACAAATCAAGGTACCTTGGGTTCAACATTCATCTCCTAAGGCCTTATACTTTTAGAGATACAGCTTGCACAAGATAGGGTTCTGGAATCATCCTGAACTAAGTCATTGTGGAATTTTCGCTATAAAAACATTTCTGTAACGTTTCAGACCCTGAACTATAGAGGATATTTAAATAAATAAGTAAGGTATATGTGGTAAAAATTTCAGCTTCTGGGTCATCTTAAATTTGTAGATACACCCTGTGTAAGATAGGGTATCTGACTAGTCCTATTGGCTAGTCTCAAGAAGGTGTTCTAGGTAAAACAATCATAACTTCTTCCTAGAGTATCCAAATTGAGTGGGACTGGTT